>PVJD01010340.1:0-54485 GCA_004026545.1 Mormoops blainvillei
TATTTATTCCTTCTTTCTGGTTTATCCTTTTCTCCCATTGAAGAGTATGTGCTCATTACAGAAAAATGCAAAACCATGGAAAGGTACAGTGAAGAAAAAAAATTGCTCACAGTCCCCTGGTGTGCTAATAACTACTGTTAATATTTTGGTGTTATTTTTTTTTTTCAAATCTTTCCCCAAGTGATCTTCCTTTCACACACCTATGATCGTATGCTGTGTACACACCATTTGTATCCTGCTGTTTTATTTATTTAATTTCGTAAATGTTTTATTCAACTCTCTCCAAGAATTTCGTGATGTGGAGGTAGCACTTAACTCTTCCCTCTCCACTCCTCATCGCACAAACATCGATTCAGTGGTTTCCTGATATAAACAACACGGCGATGGACATGTTTTTGTGGGACGCTCCTTCCGCGTTTGGGGACACTTGGTAGGAGTGAAGAGCGCATCGACGGCGCTCCTGTGTTTGGTAAAGACGGGCGCGCGCATCTCTGCCGCCCACCTGCGTCAGGACCACACCTGCCTGGTTTGCGGAAAACCGTGGACAACGGGCACTGTGATTACAGGCCAACCAGGCAACCGACTCGTCAACAAAGACCTTGACGGATGTGACAGACAAGCTTATTGAAATGTAAGCTCCCAAGGACAGAGACATTTGTCTCGTTTGGTTTGTTCTCTTTCACGGACACGTCCCAGTCACTCAGAATGAGCACGGCGTGGGCACCCGACAGGGACTGGCAGAGTGGGATTTGTTTTCCAAAGCGTCCCATCATCCGGACGAGAAGGTGTAAGGGCCTCTCGCCTGCTCCGCTTCGATGGGGACCCAGCCTGCCCTCCACCAGCCTTGCTCAGACATCTTCCAGTTGACCCTTCACTGGGAAAACTTCACGCTGCCATGTGTCAGCTCCCGGGACAAGTAGTTCTGGGCAGATTCTCACTTTCTATTTCTGGACGCATCTTGTTAACAGGTTCATCAGAGAGGCTTTGCTGGGGACCCATGAGGCCAGGAGATGGTACTTGAATCTAATTGCCAACAGAGGGAGAAACCAAGCCCTTCGATGGTGGGTTTAAATGCCTTCGCGCCCAGGTGACAAAGGCAGGCCGGCCCTTGCCATGGACCACCCAGAGACCAAGAGCAGGTCCCCAGGGAGATCTGGGGGAAAGGTCAGACCTGCCCCAGCCTCTGTCAGGACTCTCAGTCGCTGACACACACGCTCGTCTCGGGGAGCCTCTCCCAGTGGCTGGCCTCTCACCCCCTGGTTTTCTGACCGTTGCCCTCGTCCATCCAGCCTCAGCGTAACTGTCCCCCCTGCCATAAGAAGGCCTTCTTTCTGGTCTCAGCCACCACCGTCCGAGCACAAAGTGTCCTCCAAGTCGAGTTGCAACAAGATACGCCGTGACCGTATCTTGTTTGGTCGTGACAGCCCCATTGCAAGTCTGATGTCCCCGCGCGTCTGACTCCCTTCATCTTTGAGTCTGCATCTGACGACCTCCCCCAGTAATTCTTACGCTCGCTGGAGTTGTAGAGTCCTTGCCTCCTTTTGGGGTCTCTGTGGACAAGCCATCTTCCAGGATCGTAAGAGAGTTCCGAAAACGATGGCGAGCCCGGGCTTGTGCGCGCAGGAGAGGTCACAGCCATGGGTTGCCCCGTCCCATGCAGGGTCACCCGTAAGGAAGGCGCTCTCAAGGCAGAACTTGTTTTTCGTTTTTTGGTTTTTTTTTTAAACTTACATAAACTGTAAAAGTTTTTTTTTTTTAATACAACAAAATGAAAATAAAGGGTAAGTTATAAATGCCACCTCTTAATAGGACAGCAGTTAAATTGGAGCTGTTCATCACTGACCACTATGAAAAACTACTTTCATAATTGTTTTAATTTTCTCTCTTGGTGTTATGAAGACCTTTATTGCACACAGTTCTATATTAGCACCTTTATTTGTAATGAAATAAGGGTTGGGAGAAAATTGAGGTTAAAACATGGCCTTGCTTCGGAGGGCAACAAGTACAGTGACGCTCCGCCCAGGGCGCTCAGCCCCTGCGCGCCCTGAGCGCCTCTTCCCCCGACGTGGCGCCTCAGCCCCTCCTGGCTGTTCCCGACCGTGCCCTGCTCCCGGGGCGTCGGAGCGACCCCGCGGAAGGCAGCCCCGAGGGCCAGCGCGGACGCGTTCGCTCGCGAAGAGCTCCTCCCGCATTTTCCCAGTTGAGCGTGAGAGGCCGGCTTTTTGCTAAAAAGCCATAAAAAGGTCCGTTGGAAAAGTAAATTTTCAAAGATTTAAAATTTTAGCTGTCAAAATCATTGGTTCATTAGATGTAGATTTAAAGAACTCTGTTTTCTTTTTTTCAGTAGAAAAATGTTGTATTGCAATTTTACTTTTACTTTTTAATTTTTATTGAATTTCTGTGTGTTTCAGGTGTACAGTTCTATAAGACATCACCTGTATATTGTATTGTGTGTTCGCCACCCTAAGCCTCTTTCCATCACCATTCATCCCCCCTTTACCTTCTCCTACTCCCCCCACCCCTTTCACCCCTTCACTCTGGTAATCTGTTGTCGTATCTATGAGGTTGGTTTTTTTTTTCTTAATCCCTTCACTTTTTTCACCCAGCCCCACGTTAAAAAAAAAAGAAAAATTCTTCTGCATTTGGGAACATAGCAACACATTTGTGTGTGCGGGCTTGTGTGTGTGTGTGTGTGTGTGTGTCTGTGTCTCGAATGGTAGGGTAATGGGGTGGTGGGGGATGGGTGGGCAGTGGGTCCAGTTGCTTGTTTTCAAAGCAGCCTCCCTTTCATAATAAAAGCAGGGAAGACATTACTAAGGAAACACCTCCCTACTAACCAGGCATCAGGCGGTGATAATCATTCCGAGGCTATTTCGTGACCGCATTAGAGAACTCGTTACAATGTTACATTGAATCTTCTGCGAGTCCTGTACCTGAGGACGAGCAGCTAAAGCCAGGCCCTGCCCCCGCACGCGGCAAAGATTTCCAGCACAGAGACCGCTTCGTGTCCCCCGAATGGAGTGGGCGAGTACTGGAACCGCCGAGAAGCTAAGGCACTCCAGATCATTACTTGAGGTCAGGAGGTTTCCTGCTAAAAATCTCCTACTGAAACCCTAGGGGACTGGACTCAAAGCGTTCTTATCAGAAGGCTCTGGGGTCAGGGATACGCTTTGACTGCTGGCGTAAGGCTTTTGACCTGTGAAATTCCAGAGGCAGCGTTTGAACTGAGGCTTTAAGGAGCCCAGTGACGACGCGTGTGCCGGTGAGGGTGAATTTAAAAAAGTCGTTTGTGTATTTTCAAGTGCTTTGGACAGGGGACTGCTCGCGCTTAGAAATCGCGTTATGTTTTCAGAATGGCCGGAATTACCCTTCCTCCCAACCAGCTTGGAGCTGGAGACTGCGCCTTTGCGTTTGTTACACAGTCCAAGAGCCCCAGACTGAAGTCAAGTGAATTAACACTGTTTGTGAATTAAAAACAACAACAACAACAACAGCAAAACCCAGGGGAGGCGTGACCATCAGAGACGCGTAAGTGGATCCTAACCCGACTCCAGGGAAGGGCGGAAGCCGGAGTTGAGCAGCGCCTCCGAGCTGGGCCCCGCCTGGCCGGGGGTGGGGTGGGGGGTGCGGCTTTCGAAAGGGAAAATGCTCACTTGACGTGTGTGTGTGTGAGCTTCACTGACTATTCAAAAACGCCGAAACCTCATGACTCTGGAGTCATGCCGTAGACGCTTCTGCTCCTCATGTAAATGATCCCCCAACGGGACACACTTTATTTACTTAATTTTGGTTGTGAACAAATAAAATCACAGCTCTGTTATGAATGGAAGACACTGGCTGATCAGATTCCCGATCGAAATCCATTGATCACTTGTGCATGTGCTGTGGCCCTGGCCTTCTGGTAAGTATGTTTTAGCTACGGGAGAGGCTGTCCCCTGGCGGTCTTTGAGTCCCGCCCCTGTTGTCCCTTCCCTCACACTTAACATTATAAGGACACTTCCTGTCATGGAGGTAACAGTTTCCGAATCGAGGGCACAGGTGCAGGTGTGTAGGGGGTGAGGTCAAAGCTGACCAGGCGCGACTCCCGCTGAACCGCTTCCGTGAAGGCACGTGGCCGGTGTTCCCGCCGGCTCCATCCTGGGCCCTGGGTGCTGACTTTGGGTGGCCGAAGGAGACTTACCTTTATTTCACTTTACCTTTTAATCCAGAGCAGTTTTACCCACCAAAGGGCCTGCTCGTGCCGTGGGTGTGGGACTGAAAAGAGGAGATTCTGATTTCTGTGTCTTTGCTTTACAAATTATTTATGCAATGAAGCAACGCGGGCAGTTGCAACCTTTTCACTATTTCGGGAGATCTGCATTAGCTAAGATGGTGCAGGGCTGGGTTGTGAGGCTATAAATGACCGCTGCCTCCAGGGTCCCTGGCCACCGGGCGGCCTTCCTGACTCGGGACGAGGAGGCAGAGGAGATGCCGCTCGGTGGCAGTGGCCAACTGACCCCGTTGATTGGCTAGAACTCAATGCCAGGCAGAGCTGGGAGGCTGGGAACACCTGGGCAGCCAGCCTTGGTTGGTGCGTCTTAACCACGGTTGGATTGGAAGAACTGACCCCCTCAGCAGAAGTTCCAAGGTCTCCTGTGTGGGGTGGGTGGTTTGGCTTCTCGAATATTCCCTCTGACCCACCTTTTGCCCTGCTGTGCCGCCCTTCCAACGTGAAAGATGATGATGCCCCTGGTTCTAGGGTTTCACCTTTCTGTCCTCAGTGGTTTGATCCGCAAAATCGCCCACTGTGTGGGCATTTGTTTACTATAATGAAGACACCCAATTTGTAATTGTCTATTAAACGGTCTATTAAGTAGTGTCATAGCTAGAGGGACCTCAGCAAAAGTAATTCAGCTGTCTAATGCTTCACGGGCTCTTTCTTCACACACCGTCGCCGCTCTTTCAGGGAAGGTAGCCGAAAGTGTTCTCTCTTCCTTTTTGAAATCTTGCCACCTGCAGCCATTCAGGTGAGCTTTTCCTCCTGGGATTCACGTCTCAGTTTCCCCATGGCGTGGAGGGCGCGGCTCCCCTGCTTTCCTTCTGCCATTTCCCCAGAAACTCCTCCCTGTCTCCTCTCCACGGACATGACGCTTTCTCCTGGCCCACAGCCTTGGCTTTCGTCCTGTGCTCACATACAGGGACCCCCTGAATTTGGGGGTCCAGCGCCAGGGGGCAGACACAATCTGTGTAAGCTATTCCTGGCAATTTTGTTTTCCTTTGCTAACATTTGACGTTGAGGTTCGTGTGATGCAGTTCTGGGCATCCCGTCCCGGGGGAGCCACCTAGAGAGGGATCTGGGGACGTTTTCACTGGTGCATGAGGGAGAGGGGAGTGAGGAGAGAGTCCTTCCTGCGGGGGACACTGTGGTCTAGGTGTGATAGCTGGCACCCAGCAGCCCTTCTGCCCCCAGCGCAGACAGGGTTAACCCTTTGAAGGTAAATGTGGAGGCATCTGAAGAGCCTGGGTCCTTGTCAGCCAAGGAGGCTCAGGACTTCCTGTTCCTGGAGACCTTGTCAGATGAGATAATGAATACTCCGAGCAATTGCATCCTTTTTTTTTTTAACCAAAAGTCACCTACAGGATACACAGGCACTTTTATTCTTTCATGCCCTCCACGGTTGTTTTCGCTCTGCTTTTGGTGGGGGAAATGGGCGTCGTTTTCTTTCCCCCGCTAGGGAAAGGTTGGCTGCAGACTCTCCTCTGCCCGGCTTTTGTTTCCGGAGAGCTGAGCTTCTCAAGCATTTATACCTGGGGCGGGGGTGGGGAGGGCGGGGAGAAGGGAGGCCAGGAACTGCTCACAGAGGTGCCCGTTCCTTGAGGTGGGGGTCTCTTTAGTGCCCTCAGGAAGGCTGGTCCCTGGCACGGGGCTCCCAGCCACCCGTGTTTCCTGCCCCGCACCTGCCTCCAAGGGGACCTCGGGCTGCAGTGCTGAGGGTATCTGTAGAGCCTGTTACCTGCGGGGGTGGGGTGGGGGCAGCGCACAGCCAGGGCCCGTTTCCTGGACCCCCTAGAAGCCCCTGTACTCTCATGTGAACAGAAGGGAGGGTAGGAACTCCCAGGTGATGGCTGGGATAGAATCCCTGCTGGCCTAGTGGGAGGGCAACCCGGAGGTGGATTTAAACCCATCTGAAGGACAAAGTGAGTCCGTGAAGCAGGATCCGGCCTGGCTATGCCACACTGAGTGTCTTGCCACCCTTCTTGCCCCAGATGGGTTGGGCCGGAGAGCTGAATGTGCCCCAGAGCTCACCTAGGTCGAGAGGACCCAAGGAACATCGCCCAGAGACCACCCAGGGTCTGAGCAAATGCACCGCCTGCTGCGATGGCCCGCCCACCTTGGCCTTCCTTCCCTCTGGCCACTGGGGGTCCCTGTGTCCTGCAGCATCGTCCGCCTCCTTCTGATTGGAGTGCCAAGGACGCACCTTCCCTGGCCTTTTTTCCTGAATGGCAATACCATTTGTAACATGGCGTGTTTGGAGCAGAGCTCTCTCAGTCTTAGGGTGTTCCTCGCCTGTATCTTTGATGGTGGAGTGGTGGGCGTGGACCACCACTCGCTACACTTCTCCTGTCCTTCAATGTCTTTCTCATATTATACTGATGACCGTTCATTATATAATAATTTTTCCCACATGACTGTTCTTTTGCTTGACAAAAATTTCCAGCACTGCAACTGGGTTTCCTTTCCTGAGTTACATTTTTTTTTTAAAAGAAACGTTTTATTTTGGAATAATTTTATAGTTTCAGAAGAATCGCAAGGATAATACCCAGTGTTCTGGTCTGCCCTTCACCCAGTTTCCCCTGACGTTAACATCTTGCGTAACCATGGCGCACTTGCCAAAACTGAGGAGTTAGCATTGGCGTATTACGGTTCACTAAACGACACACTTGATTCAGTTTTTGTTTTGTTTTGTTTTTGTTTTCTTTCTCCCCACAAATGCCCCTTCTCTGTTCTAGGATCCAATCCAGGGACCCACGTTGCACTGAGACTAAGTCACAGCTGATTTTATTTTGAGGTAGTTTCCCCGTCCCCCATCCTGTTTTTAGCATGCACTTTTGAGTCACCTGTCATGTTCATCTTGTGGCCTCCTAGCCACCAAAATGTCATTCTTGTCACTGAATCCCGAAGTCATATCAGATAATGTCTCTTTCATAAAGTTCCCAACTTCTCTACAATATCTGCGAAGCTAGTAAAATTTTGACAAAATTTAAAGACAGCCTGGGCCACGAGCCAGATCTTCAGAGGAGCTTCAAAATAAAATTGGGGGAAAAACGTTCCCCAGAGAGCGCTGTGCAAAGGAGTAAGCAGAAACCCTCAGGAGTGCAAGTATTTTTTCTTTGCATGCAAATTTGAAAATTTCCATATTCCTCCTTGTTTATGGGCTGAAAGGTTATGAGGCAAAGGGTTCGGTACAGAAACCCTGCCTGTGAAAAGGTTTGCATAGGCTGCCTTGCAAATGCTCTTAATAGCTTTTCATGTTCATGGACGTTCATACATGACTGTCTAAGTAATCCAGTTGGGAAATTAATTGCTTGATTGTGCATCTTTCCAAGTACCAGGCATGGGGGGGATGGCAGGACGTCATTCTGTTGGATGTTATCTGGAGATAAGCTCACTCTTGGGATTGATGTTTGGGTCCTCAGGCACCAGTGGTGCTATCGTGGACGGCTGGGAGGCTGACCTCCCCGTCTGAGACTGTGTATTTGCTTTTATGTCGTGTCTACACTTGGCTTCGTAAAACTGTAGAACAAAATGACCAAGTGAGCCCTGGCTGCGTGGCTCGGTTGGTTGGAGCACCACCCTGTGCGCCAAAATGCTGCAGGCGGATCCCTGGCCAGAGCGTACACTTAGGCTGCAGGTTCGATCGCGGGTCGGAGTGCGAGCAGGAGGCAGCCAATCAATGATTCCCTCTCACATCGATGTTTTTCCCTCTCTCTCTCCTTTCTCTCTTCCTCTCTCTCTAAAAAGAAAAAACAATTACCAAGTGAAAAAAAGGCCCATAATCAATTAACTAGCCTTTGTGACACCAGTCTGACCCCTCAGACCCTCTTCTCCCCGGCGTGCTTGGGCTCTCCTGCGGCCATGTCGGCCACATTACTACCCCGCGTAACGGGTCCCAGTCAGTCTCAGCCTCACGCACATGAGCGACACAACACCAGCCCCCACACTGGAGCTCTGTCTGCCGTTTCCCTCCGGCTCGGAGAAGGTTTTTCAACTGACGTTCTTTACGATGACGCAGGCACAGTCCGTCCTCCCCGGGCACTTGTCTTTCAGGCACACTAGCTTCGATCCCTGTGCTTTGGGGGACCCGACTTCCTTAAACACGACCCTCCCTCCGGCTTTCTCCACTTCCCCGTGTGGATACAACTTTCCCCTCTCCAAGCCCTCGCAGGCCGAAGATCTGCCTCGCTCGTCCCCCTGAGTCACAAAGTCTTTCCCGGTGTCTCCTGTCTTCCTTCAGGCGCACGCTACCTGAACTGGCAACATTGTGCCAGGACGGGTGGTGTTCTGTGGGTGTCTGTGGTCGGTGAAGGGCACCCTTCCTGGGGTGCCTCTGGGGGCCAGACATAACCCATGCCCTCGTGGGTCTCGGGAACCACCCCCGGTGCCATGCGTTTATGAGATGGCTCCGACTTGTCCCCCGTTCGCCTGAGAGGGAACCGAAATGAAAGACCACAGTGAGGGCTGAAACAGCTGCCCTGCACGCCCACCCCCGCCCCCCGGCCCCGCATCTCATCCGTGGCCGAGCCGGCACCAGAAACCCGGGTGTTAGAGCCCAGAGTCAGCACCGCCTCATCTCCCAGGGGTGGGCCTGGACAGGTATCCGGGGGGCACACAGCGTGTATCTGTAGCTTATCCAACTAGATTCGAGGGCGGCCTCGCTCTCCTGCCCAGTGTGACCCAGAACGCAGCCTCCGGCCTACTGTTTCACAGCCCCCTGACCTCTGAATGCCTAGGCTGCGTTACACGCTGTCCGCCTTACGTTCCGAAGTGGATTCTGGGACAGCGAGAAGCCCTTCCTTTGAATGGAACAATAGTATGTCCCCGTGTGGCCAAGGACCCTCCTCCTGCACAGGCCAGGAGGGAGCTCGCCAGGCTCGTGAAAGTTTCCTGATCAGATCTCATTCGCTAGTGACACGAGGGAGCTCGGGCCCAAATCCTTCCTGAGACCCTCTCCTCCAGGACAGATCTGTGCAGCTGTCTTTGAAAGTTTGGGCTCCCCTGAGCACCGGGGGACTGCACACAACTCTGTGTGTGGCATGGCCCGGCATGACTCCTTCAGGTGATCGTGGGCGTTTCTGGAAGACGGGGCCGGAGGAGTAAGAGCCACCGGCATGGTGGAGGGGTGATCTGCCCCCCAGGCCCCAGACTGGCATGCGGGTGGCTCAGGGGGCCAAGCCTGATCGGTCCCGGGTCTTTGTGTGGAGCCAGCAGCCTCCTGTGCTGTGGGTGGCTGGGCGACCCCCAGGGAGGCTTGTCTTCCCATCGTCCGGCAGGAAAGCGTCAGGTGCCTTTGGATGCACAAGGCGCAGGCGCTCCGCTGGGTGCTGGCTGGGTCTCAGGGAGCAGGGGTGGCAGGGGATGAAGACAGGTGTGCAGGCACCTTAGCCTTCCCCTGTGCCCACGTGGAGCCAAATGTGTCTCGGTGGCAGAAGTAACCAGGTCTTTGCGGGCGTCGCTGTCTCCCCGCCTTGATGCAGACATGGCTGGCGGTGCCGTTCGTCATTCGGGAGCAAACCTGGTGGCTTGTTTGCCAGAGCATTGCAGACAGGGACGAGCCTCTGGGGGTACCCTTTTGTTCGCGGTTTCTCCTCTGGCCCAGGCCCGTGACGTGGGTTGTCGGCTGAGGGGAGAACGGGGTCCCTCGTTCCTCCGTCTTGTTAGCTCACCTCTGTTTAGGACGCGTTAACCAGACTCGGGCAGACTGGGAGTGGGGTCCGACCACATGGACTGCCCAAAGCCGTGGGCGCCAGGGCCCTTCCGGGGTGTCCACCCCTGGAGAAAGAAACTCCTGCCGGGTTGCATTTATTTTCAGAGGCTGTCTGATAGTTTACCTGCGTGAACCGTGGCTGTGGGTCGGGACTCTGTCTCAGAAAGGACTTGTCGGGTGGCGACCTCACTTCCTCTGGGTGTAGGCGGCCCTGTGGTTCTGGGTGCAGCTCTGCTGACATGCCCACGGCGAACGCTGGGATAGAGATCCTGCCTGATGTCTGTCAAGCACTTTGAACTGTTTCAAAGGCTTTCCGGGCCTGTTATTGTATTTGATCTTCGTAACACACCCAGACACTGAGCCCCAGAGAGGTTAATTGGCCTGCCCGGGGTCACAGGCGGGAGCTGGGACTCGAACGGGGGTCTCCTCGCTGTCTGCCCCTGCACTCACCTCCGGGAGGGCAGGGTCACTGCCTTGCTCGTCTGGGGACACGCCGAGACACTTCCTGGCACCCGCTGCCCCTGGGTCCTGCTTCAGTGGGAGCTGGGAAGAGGGCGAGGGCCCAGAGTGGCCCCATCATTTCTGGAGGGCCACCCCAGGGCATAGCCTGGGTGGCCAGGTGGGGTTTCTGCACAGGGAAATGGCAGGGGCTCCCTGGTGGGGTTTCTGCACAGGGAAATGGCAGGGGCTCCCTGGTGGGTCTTCGAGCTCAGACTGTGCGTGGAAGCTGGTGGCCCCCACCACGCCCCACGCCTCGTCTCTGTTCTCTCCTCTTCTGAGCACGTGCTGCCTCCCTCCTGGACAGGGCGGCCTCTCTTTGCCCAGGTTTCCGCTCCCCCGAGGAGGGCTGCGGCCAGAGCCTGGGGCTGCTGCGTGTGGGGGGCGCGCTTGGGAAGAGCTGGCTGAGGGGTCCCGGGGGGAGACACCGGTCCTGGCCGTGGGCCCTGTTATAGTGGGGAGACTTGGAGAGCGTGGGCGCAAAATGCAAACAGGAGGCGTTCCTGGGGACACGTTTGCCTAGCATCACAATAATAAAGCGAGACAAGCAGGGCGATGGGTTCCAAGCCTCAGGAATGAGTGCTCGGATCCGGCCGCGGCAGCAGAGCCGGAAGCTGCTCCCCGCTGTGGGAGGTGGCCGCAGAGTACCGTCCTCAAGCTGTCCCCTGGCTGTCCCCTGGCTGCAGAAGTACCCGTAGGCAGCCACCTCTGAAGGACCAGACCCAGTGCAGAGGAGGCCTGCGAAGAGACATGCCGGCCGAGGTCCCGCCACGTGGGGGCAGCAGCTCCGAGCACTGCAAGCTACCAGCCGCTCCAGCCGAGACGCCAGCAGGAAGAACTTGCTTATTAACAAAGGACATCTCTAATTTTAAACAGTTTAGGGGAGAGCTCCTGCTTTAATATTAGTCCAGAGTTTCCATTTATATTCATGCTCAAATGTTTCTCTAGAAAATACTCCACATAGTTAAAGCTCGACTGAAAGTAATTGATAAAGAATAGAAATCACAGCCCGGGTGGCATAACCCTCAGAAAATCACAGTATGTGGCCGATTTTCTGAGTGGATGGAACCGGGCTTCTAGGTTATGTTGGGAGTATTTGAGCTAAATTAAGTCATGAAAGAAGATAATACAATGAACCGTCATTTTAAAGTAATTTAATCATGAAAACTAAAAATTTGGAAGAAAACAGATATTTTACTTAATAGAAACCATCTGTACCGTACAGTAGGCAAATTGTATAAAAATGAATAAAACTGTCTCTGGAGGGGAATGGCTCAGGCACCAGCTTATATAATGAAGACGTATATGTGCCTTTTAGCATTTGCATTGTCTATTAGACGAGGTAAATCGCACCAGGGTCTACGGGAAACAGTTACAAATTTTATTACCATCATATGACTGGTGACAAATGTGGCAATAGAAATAACGCATGGAGATGGGGTCTGTTCCCAGCACCGAGTGGCTCTCAGCTCCGGACCAGCCTTGCCAGCTGAATTTTAGCTGCGTGTCGGGTCCCCAGGACTTCGTTGTCTAGTTGCTGTTGTGTTGGTGGCAGCTACGCTCCAGGGTCATCTCTGTACTTGCTCAGCTCCAAGTGTGCCGTTCGCTCGGATTCGACTGTACCGGGCAAGGGGCACATGTCGACGCGGCCGGAAGGACCCAAGCACGGGGTGTGACAAGCACCTCTCACTGCTGTTGACCTGCCGGGGCTCGGTCATTGGACAGGGTGCCTTTGTCCTCCCGGAAGAGGGGCTGGCTCTCTTCTCTCTGTGGCTGAAGGTCGAGTGGCCACATTTTTCAAAACAGGCACTTGTTCCTAATCTGCAAATTAACTAAATAATCACAACGGCTAATTATACAGTGTCAGGCCCGGAATACATAGGGCTTGAGTAATAATCAGCTTTTTAAATTAAGTTGGTGACAACCACTATTAGCTGCTGTGATTTAATAATCCCAATAAATGTGCACATTTTAAAAAGGGGCTCTTTGTAATTTTTTCCCCAGCATTTGCAACTGAATCTGTTAATGAAAAGAGAACACAACAGTTTTATGTTACAAATGATGCTGTAATAGGTAAATAAAAGGGTTCCTCTGGACGCCGGCAGTGATGGAGATGCCTCCGATATGAACTGAGACGGGAGGCAGAGTAAAATCGGAACTCAAGTTTCCATTTCTGTTTGTTACGATGAATTAAGGCCAGAAAGAGAATCTGATTCCTTTTGTGTATTAAGCATTTTAGGGCAATAAGAAACAGACCCCATTAACAAATACGTAAAGTAAAAATACCTCCCTGAAGATTTAGACTTTGGCAAATTTAGAACAAATAAGATGCAATTTTCTACTTCATATGCTTGCCTGGCCTTGCCTAATATTATTACAGTGTATTGGCTCAAACACCAGTCCTGCCCTTCTGGAGCCGGGGCACGTGCCCCGGTGGTGAAGGTGGTGGGGGGTTGGTGGGGGTGTGTCCCCCTTCCTCCACGACGCCTGCATTTCCAGCCCCCCCACCAGGAAATCACCCTCCCGGCAGCCGAGGGGCCCCCAGTCTGGGGGTGGGAAGCTGGGGGCGGGGACGCAGACAGCTGAACTTGCTGGGCGGCTCCATCAGGGACTGGCCTGGGCCGCCCTCACCTGCAGGGCACGCGCCCTCCTTCTCTCTGCCCCCACGGCTGGTAGCACTTTTCGTTCCTAGTGGTCAATTGAAATTTTATGGCTAAGTTATTTAAAAGAGACGATAGAAGAACTAAATGAGGGAAGGATGATGGAAATGCTGCCTGTCTTTTACAATAATTACTCTTGATAGCAATTTGAAGTAATTTGCATTAAAAACACCCATTTAGCCAATCTGCTGAAAAGGGCGATTTCTTGTATACTGTTCGGTAAGACCCCAGGACTCTTTCCCGCTCCACATACAGATTTAGTTGGAGTTGTGGGAGAAGTAGAGGGCCGCGTGAGCCGCTCTCTCCGCCCAGGCCGGGCTTTGGCTTGTTCTCAACCGCCTGCACGCTGTTAGGATATTGTGTTTCAGGGCAAAATGGGCTCATTTCTCATGAATTGTCCTTTTTACGTGGAGCGACTTTCAAAGCCAGGAGATGAGGGCAAAGGTCAGAGCCAGGATCCCAGGCTCCGTTCTTCCCTCGGCGGAACTCCAGACAAAAATCTCTTATCTTCGAGTCTCTGGCTTGTTTTTCTGCAGGCAAGAAAGTTATTAACAAAGCGCTTTAATATCTTCACCCTCTAAGGCTTTCAAAACATAGGTGCATATGAAATATACGTGGGCTACTGTCGCTGCTCAGGCGTGGGTCCCTGTCCCCAGGCTGGGAGCACCCCTGCGGTTGCCTGCAGTCCAGCCCTGGGCACCCACCCACCCCCGCCCGTGACCGGCTCCCCGGGCCTGGGCCGGGCTTGGTTTTGTGTGTCAGTCGGGCGACAGCAAGCGGGGTGCAGACAGCTCACCCCTGCAGCTTTCTCTGGCTTTGGTCACTCCGCACTGTGACCGAGGATTTCCTGACATTTTTATTTCAAAAAGAGGGCGGAAGGTCCCGGGCTGGCTACACAGGCGGTGGCCATTCGGACCCCGTTTCTCCGTCTTTGGCTTCTTCTGGCCTGCCGTTTGTTTTGTTACTTGAAAACATTTTGATCTCAAACGCAGAGAGGAGCAGACTGGAAATTCAAAGCAGGCGTTCTGTGAGCCTGTCGGCTGAGGCTGAGGCTTGGCCGGCCGGAGGTGGACACATCATCAGGAGGTAACTGAGCTAGGCCTTGAGGGTCCCCCGGTGTCTCATTTTACAGGTGGAGAAACTGAGGCCCGAGGGGAAGTGTGCATCCAGGTGAAGGCAGGTGGGGAGATGGGGCATTTTCCCACATTTTCCTTTATTTGTGTCAATCCCTATGGCGACCATGTTTTCTGAACGCGTCACCCCCACGGTCTGGGTGTGGAACAGGGTTGCTGGAATTGGAAGTCACGGCTGAAGCCAGCCAAAGCCAAGTACAGACTCTTTTGTACTATCCCCTTGCTTTGTTCTTGCTGCCACCCCCCACCCCCCATGCCCTTCTACCCTTTCTTCTCTCTCTGCCTCCCCTTTTCTCTCCTTCTTTCAAGCGAACATTCTGGTTGCTCTCACTGGCACCTACAGCTCAGGGCAGCAGCCCCTCCCAGCCCGCGGGGGCCGGGGTGCTGACCCAGGCAAGCCGGCGGAGCTGGGAATGCAGGCTTGTGCGTTGAGGGCGGGGTGCGGTGCGTGGGGTGCGGTGCATGGGTTGCGGGCTCAGCAGGGCTGTCACTCTGCCTCAGGCCAGAGAGCCTCTTGGCTGGGGCACGTGGCGCGGAGGCCCAGAAGGCTGGGTCAGAGAAGGACGGGGAAGAGGAGGGCAGCTCCTGCCAGAGACGTGGATGGCGCCTGGCGTTGCCCGGAGCAGACACAAGATGGCACTGTTAAGCTTTGCAAGGAGCTGGGTGCTCCGGGAGCAAATGTGACATTCCTCCCTTCCCCAGCCGCCCCCTCCTGGAGAGGCTCACAGGGAGGCAGGAAGAGGGGGGAGAGTGGAGGCCTCCTGGACGTTTCCTGGCGCCCACGGCGTGGGGCCCCGCTGTCCCCTGGGCGGCCAGGGCTCCCCGAGGCCCAGGAACGGCTGCTGTTACACCCAGGAATGGCCAGGGTGGTCCTCAGCTGGGCCCTGCAGCGGGGGGTCTCAGGCTTTGTTTCCGAACAGGGCAGAAGCAGGACAAAGAGCCACCAAACACCACCAGCTTGGTCAGGACAAACCTGATGGGCTGACCCCCTGGCCGGCAGGCTCGATCTGCTGGGGGGAACTGCGTTGTCCCCTGGGGCAGGCTCAGGGCTGTGCCGGCCAAGCGCCCCTCGCAGGGGGGCCTCTGGGCGCTTGGGAAGCCAGGGCCCCCTCCAGTGGGCGAGGACCCCCAGCACACTCAGACCCCGTCTCTCAGAGGCGTTCCTGCGGTGGGGAGCCTGCCCCGTGGTTGCAACGATCTGCCTGCCTGCACTGGAGCCTGAGGCAGGGCCCAGCCCGGGCCAAACTTGGGGCCAAACTCAGGGCCAGTGACAGGCAAGTGCGGGGCACTCTGGGCAGACAGTGGGGCCGGGTCGGCCCCTGTGAGACCTGTGTGACTCAAAACCAAAGCGAAGGGCTTTGGATATATAGGAAGAGCCTGGAGAGCAAGGGCCCGGGCCGCGGGAAGAGCTGTTGTGTGGGGGGATGGAGACTTGCCACGGAGGGAGGCCAGGGGGCTGCGTGCCAGTCGGCTACCAGTGAGCGGGCCGTCCACGCGACCTGGCTTGACCTCGGTGCAACCATCTGCAAAAGGAGCACGGGGGTTCAATTGCATTGCAGATTCTGGCTACACAGTAACTGTGAACTAGAGCAGACGAGAAAGCGCCAGAACTCGCCGCCTGTGGTGAGGATTAGTGCTATTTCTTGGAGTTTGTATCTTGGCGCATCTGTACGTACACAGGCACACGGGCACGCGTACACGTTAGGCGGCGAGGTTTCTGTGGGAGCGCCCGGCCGCAGCGCCCGGGAGACAGCGTGCGCGGGCGACGTCGGCTGTGTGGGTCCAAGCGTCTGGGCCCCAGCCGGCCCTGGCTCGTTAGCCGGGTGACCTTGCAGCCTGGGCCCACTGAAAACCGAGCGGTGCGGCTCTCGCTATGCGAACCAGTGTCCTGACCGCTGCTTTTGTCGAGTGTAACCCCGCTGTCGCTGCTGGGGACAGCCCCGAGTTATTTCCGTTCTGAACGCCGAGTGCCCCTACACACGGCTGCCTAGTGCGTGAGTAATTTTAACTTGAAGCCTCGCTTGGGTTCCCTGTTGGGGGTGCAGAGGGAGAGTCCGTTAGACGGAAGGGCCCGCAAGGGCCAGTGGCAGGCGAGGCCCCCAGGGGGCTGCACAGACCAACAGAAGAGGAACTGTGGTGGATGGACGCCGGGGCGACTCAGGTCAGCTCTCCCTCCTGCTCTGAATGTCAACTGCCCCCTGCTCCGAAAGGTGCAATCGACCCGTCCTGTCATCACTCATCGACCATCTTCGCAAAGGTCTGTATTACTGGTTTGGACAGAAGTGGAGATGTTGTCTTTGTTTTCCATGTCCTGGTGTCTCAGCACGGTGGGCTGGGCAGAAGTCACGAGCAGGGTCCCTGGACACGCAGAGCTGTGGGGTCGTGGTGTCCCCTCTTCCCGGTGGCCTGTCAGGCTGAAGCGCGTTGTCACTGCTGAGACCCTGCAGACATCTCTGGCTACTCCCGCCACTCGTCTGCTGCCTCCCTGGACCCAGCCAGCCTCCCGAGGCTGCCAGCTCCTGTCCCCAGCTGCCTCACTGCAGTAGGGGGACCCAGGCTGAGAGCTGGGAGACCTGGCTCTGGCTCCGGCCTCACTCCCGCATCACCTCGGGTCCATCCGTGCTCTGAGTCTCAGCTTCTTCATCTGAAAAGCAAAGAGGCCACATGCCATCGTCTATAGCACCTCTGGGGCTCCAAGAGTCACCATCTCGTCTCTGAGTCGGGCAGAGTGGGGGGTACAGAGGTGACTCCTGTGGTGTTCACATCACACAGACTCGATGTCTCTCCCCCAGATCCAAGTTTCCTGGGTCCCAACTCCACCTCGAATCAGACCCTAATTCCTAACAACTCGACTCACAGAAGCGTCGGCTGGATGACCAGGACCCCGGCTGGGACCCCCTCAGCCCTGGTTCTGATCCAATGGAAGCCTCTGGTTTGTGGGCTGGGGCTCAGTCCGCTGAGTCACACCAGCCAGGGCCCCGATGGAAGCTTTTTACCTTTGAGAGCGTCACGCAGTGATGTCCCTATTAGTTTTATAACCCACTCTGCTGGCCCAGCTGAGAACTGATTTCAGCCCAAATGCACGCCTGCCAGACCGCCCACTATACCTCCTGGCTCCACCGCCCTGTGATATGGTTTCACAGATAATGGCTGACCAGCGCGGCCCTCCTCGTGTTTGCGGACCACCATTTCTGCGAGGCAGTCGGAGGCGCCCTGCGGGGAAGTGGGAGGACTGCTCTGTAGTCTAGGGCATCTGGGAGGCACAGGTCAAATGCGATTGAACAGTTCCATCTGTCAGACCTCCTCAGAGCCTTGTTGGCACCAAGAGCCCTGGGCTGGGGCTTCGGAGGCCTGCCCTCGGCCACTTCGGCCTCCGCCCTGTGCGGAGGCTGCGGCCCGCAGCCACGGCCGCGGCTGGAGCTACCCCGCCATCTTTGAGGGCCTTTGCAAGCTCGGTGCCCCCGTAATGTTGGTTCTCTCGTCCTTCTAACCAGTCAACTGCGAGGAGGTTTTCAATACGTAAACGGCCACTCCGTGTGCCTGGGGGCGCCCAGTGTATCAGACATGGCTCCTGCCTGAAAGAAGGTTCAAGTCCCCTCCAGAAGACAGGGCATGCCAAGAGTGTCCGGTGGCTCAGGGTCCCCTAAGGAAGATGCCACATGACTGGTGGTTTGGGCGTCACTGGGGTTTACTGGAGGAAGCTGGACCTTTGGTGTATGTTCTAGAAGGCGATGTTTGAATGGATGGAGAACACAGGGGTTTGAAGGCGACGAGGCCGCCTCAGGCCGGCGCCGGGGGAGGTGGTCCCGCTGCTTCCCTGCGGTGCTCTGAGAGGGGGTCGTGGGGAAACTAGAAGCAGCGGAGTGTGGCAGAGGGACCCATGTCTGTCACGCCTGGGAGCGGTTGCTCTGGCACCGAAGAAGCTGCTGAACTGCAAAGATAGAATCTGTGACAACTGTCGTCTTCGGGACGTGTCTATCGGCGTTAAGTAATCCTGTAAATTAATTAACTCATTCATTCGTTCCACAGACTATATTTATTTGCGGGCTTGTCACGGGCCGTGCCCTCCTGATGCCGGGGGGAGAAGGCACAGGCCGGTTTGGGGGTGCTCGTGACCGACCACCGCGATGGACGGATGTGCCCAAATACTCGGCAGCACCTGTCACGCTGAGCTCAGCGCCCACCTACTGCGCCCACGTCCCAGACACGGCGTGGGGGCTGTACCCTCCTTACCTTCCCCTTTCATTACCTGCACACACCAGTCCTCTCCGGGCCGGTGAGTGGGTCTGTGGTTTACATGATCTTGTATTTTACAGCTGTGGGAGCTGAAGGAGGGACCAGGACGAAGGCCCCAGTCCACGTGGCCATCTGGGGTTGGTTCTCTCTAGGAACCGGGGCCGTGGCTGTTTGGGGGTGAAGACCCTGACCAGGGAGGAGGGGACCTGAACCCCGTCTAGAGAGCAAGGGAGAGAGTGGTGGTGAAGGTGGTGTCGGAGCTGGGTCTTGAAGAGGGGGGTGGGTGTGAATTTGGGACAGAGAATAACGTGGGGAAAGGACAGACGTGAGAGAGATGGGGGTTGGGGCCTGCCAGGAGGTAAGCCTGGTGGGGGATGTCTCGGGTGATTGGGAAGGAAGAAAGCAGGGGGCTGCATGCGGCCTATTGGGAAGGGCCTTGTATGTCAGGGTGGGGAGTCTGTATTGTAAGCTGTGAAGGACATAGGTTTTAAGCAGGAGGACTTACATGAACTTCTTCCTCTTCTCCTCTGTTCTCCTAAAACAAAGTCACCCAGGGCCTGCTGTCTGGGCCGCGCAGTTGGAGGTGGCGCATTTACCTGGGGTAGACGCACGGAGCAAGGCCTTACTCGTTCCTGGAGGCATCACCTGTGAGCCTTGGAATAAACAAGCCGCACCGAGCGCTGCGCCTTCTCGCTGCCTGGGGCGAGCTCCGCCCATCCCCCGGGGCGCGACGGCGTGAGCGGAGTGGTCTCAAGATCCCCGTCAGCTCCTCAGAAAGTGAAACATGGCGTCACCCCATGCAATTCCACCCCGAGGTAGAGGCCAAAACACCAAAACAAGTATTTTTTACACAGGTGCCTAGAGCAGTGCCGTTCGCAACCACTGAGAGGTGAAATCAACCCAAGTGCCTGTGAGCAGGTGGACGGATTAATGGGTGCGATCGAGCCCCGCCAACGAACACTACTCGGCGGCAAAAAGGAGCGAAGATCTGACACCTGCTGCCACGTGAGTGAAGCTTGAGAACACGCTGCGTGAGAGAAGCCAGACAAGGACCCCATGTTTTGCGATCCCATTTGTAGATAAAGCCCAGAATAGGGGAACCCATGGAGACGCAGCACAGATTGGTGGGTCTTAAGGGAGGGAGGGAGGGGGGAGGGGGAGGGTTGACTAGTTCATGGGAACAGGGTTTTACTTTGGGGTGATGAAAATGTTTGGGAACTAGATAGGGGTGGTGGTCGCACGTTATGAATGCGATCAATGCCATTGGATCATATACTTTCAACTGCTCAGTTTTAGGCGATGTGGATTTCAAAGCAATAGAAAGATGACTCTTCATGAAAACCACGCCCCAGAGGGCACTGCCTGTGAACTGGAGCCCGGGGCGGCACCAGCCGGCTTCGTCCCCACCACGCGGCAGGCGCCACCCTGGGCGGCTCCCAGGAGGAGAGGATCCTTCCCGGTGCCAAGTGGTCACTTCCACGTTGACCCGTTTGACTCTGTAAATCACATTCTTGAATGCAAGAGAGTAAAGGGCAAAAGTTATTCCTTTCCTATTCTTTTAATTGCCAGGATCAATAGGCACAATTGATTTGAATTGAGAAATGGTCTCCAGGTAACATTTAGGAAGAATCATTGAGATCAGCACATTGAGAGTGACTGTCTGTTGCCCCCCAAGGGGACTGACTGCCGTTGGGCTCTGTCCCCGCAGCTGGCTCTGTGGTCAGAGTAAGCGAGGCCACAGGGGCGGCCCCCGCGTGGTCATTTGGACAGGCCCTGGCTGCTCCTGCTGGAGGGCAGGGCTCTGCTCTGCCACCGGGGTCTGATGCGGAGAGGGGTCCCTGAGCAGTAAACACCCCCGGGGACGCCTGGTTGACCCGCTGTGCTCAGCTCTGCCGTGGGGTGGCGCTGAGGCCGCTTTCTTGGGGACTTTCCTGCCGCGGTGCCTGGGGCGCTGGCCTGGCAGGGACGGTGACCCTCTCCTTCGGTTTTTGTTTCAGGCTGCAGACTGGGTGATGTGGGGCCCCTGCTCGTGCCAGGCTCAGAGTGGTTCACACGGGCGGCCCTGCCCGCCCACGCCTTCCTGTGACTACTCGGGGGGACAGCTGGTCTCAGAAGAGAAGCCTGTTTGCAGCCCAATACCCGGGGGCGATATTCAAGGGAGAAAACAGTCCTGTCGACGCCTCGTATCCTACACTGGTTGGTGAGACAGCTCATCAATAGGGTTGGGGGACAGGATTGATCTTTTACTTATAATGCAGAACATTCAATGGATGGCAAAAGTGCGTTTAAAAGGGGCCCATGGAAGACTTTGAAAATATTAATTAGTGTGTGGAAACATTCTGCAGAGCATTTCACAGTGAAACTGCTTCAGGGGGTTGCTCAGGATGAATTATTAATCAGAAGCCCTCTCCGCTCGGTCCCCCCGCCCTGACTTCGCGGGGGTGGGTGTGGGCTGGGCAGACGCCCCGCTCAGTCACTGCTCATTTCATGCAGGTGGGGCGATGGGGGCCACCCACGGGGGCCCATGTGTCTGGAAAAAGGACAAACCCCAGCACTCAGAACCCACAGCAGTGGAGAAAGGCTGCCTTGCGTTTGCTTCTTCACACCCAGTCGGGAACCAGCGGGCACGGCTTTGGGGGCTAGTGTGAGGCTGCGTAAGGACCCAAGCCAGATGGAGGGCTGAGGCTCAGGAAGAAGCAGCTTTTGAGAGAAAATTCGAAGGCGTCTTTGCAGCCCTCTGACCCCCACGCTGGCTGCATCACCTGTGGGAGAGACCACTCTCTGCTTCTCCGCTGATCCCAACTGTGTTTCCCGGGCAACAGCGAGAGGTGACCGGCGCTTACCAAAATACAGCACCCCGCACACGAGCGCGGTCGGTTCCCGGCTGAGCGTGAAGTGAAACCTGCTTTCTCCTGTTGTCAGAAGCACAGATCTGCAGAAATATCAACATCTTAGTAAGGACATTTTGCTTCAAACTTATCGACTAATTCAATCAAGGATCATAGAAATACTTACAGTCCTGCACAATTGAACAGTGAGGATCAGGGGGTTAATCTAGTTATTATGAGCACTCCTTCCCTTGGAAATGAGCCAAAGCATGTCTTCACAGGAATGCCGTAGACAGCCGCGTCTGTCGGCCCCTGGCCCGCCCCTCCCCCACTCATTTCACACTTTGCGTTTATTGGCCTCCATATCTTTTCTCTTTGAAAAATATGTGCAGATGCCTTCGCTCGCTGGAAAAGAGTCAAACACCGTGTCTGTAATGGTGGAGATTTTTGCCATTATGAAAATGGAGACAATCAGAGGGAATGGTAAATGTCCCGCGTTCATTTTACAGGGGCTCCCTGTTTTCGGGGTGTAAAAGAGATGGCCTTTCTTGCTCGAAAATAAATGTGTTGGCTGGACTTCTTTGTTCCGCAGGTTATACAAAGGCGGCTCCGGTCTGCTGGGCCGCACGAGTGTGCGCCTCCCCCGCAAAAGTTTGAGGTGTCTCCTTGGACCCCTTTGTCTAACCCTCCAGGGGAAACCGCAAACCATAAGCCGAGCTGGAGTTTTCGTGTTGACAACTTCCTGCAATTATGATGGAAGGAGGTCATTAGCGGTGGACTGTTCTGGAAGGGAGGGAAGTGGTTCTATTCCAGTCCTCTGAAACAGCACCAAGGTGCCTCTGCCTTTCAGGGGGTTAAGAGCACAGCAAATTTCCCCGGGAACCATCCTGGGATATCACTGGCACTGCATCCTCCTGAACTGGCTCTGAAGCCAAACCGATTCACATTTTAAGTGTGTGGATGACCTCCAGACCTTTGGAGGCAAATTTCTCTCTCTCCATCTTCCTTTCTGTGTGTCTTCCCCTCTTGGAAGAGAGAGAGAGAGGGAGAGGGAGAGAGAGAGAGAGAGAGAGAGCACGCGCGAGCGAGTGCGCTACCCCAGCTAGCTAAAGGGATCTATAAAATTTCACATCCCTGGTGTGAGATTATGATTTTATTCACTTGATTTCATCAGAATTAAGCCCAGATTTAAGAGAGAAAAACTCGCTCTGCAAACAGTGACAGTCATATCCAGTCTGGTCCTGGTGGCATTGTAAGGGTTCTGCTTTTGGGGCAGGACCTGACAGCGGCGTCCCCTGCAAACGGAACCCAGAGCCAGACCCCACGAGGTGACGGCCACGCTGCCGCCTCGCCCCCATCGCGCGCGCACGGACAAAGGCCTCTGTGGTGAGAGCAGTCGCGTGCCTGTCAGAGGGCCTGCTAGGGGTGGCGGAGTTGTATTTTTATTTATTGTTTGCTGATGATTCACACGCCCCACGCTGCCAAATCATAAGCAGAAAGAAGGCCGTGTTTGGCTTCTATCAGCTCAGAGAATTAAGGCCATTTTTTTCCTGGACATTTTTTTTTTTTTTAACAGCCCCAGTACCTTGGCTGGGTTCCAGTTCAGGTAATTACATTCTGTCTTCCTAAATTCCCTTGTAGCTCCAATTGGGCAAGCTGCTCTTCACTCCCCTCCTCGAAGCTGATGTGCGGGGCGCCTGGCATCCGCGGGGTGGCATTCCAAGAGTGGGTCCCAAGGTGTTCGGCTGCAAATGCTTTTCCAGCGGCTTCTGCGTGCAGGGCTGTGAGCAAATGGAAGCGGTATTATTTATTTATTTATTGCTCTCCCTGTCCACAGCTGCCAGCCTGAAACTATCTCCGAATGACATTTCAAATGTGAAGGCCAAGGTCATTAGGACGATCAGATCCAAGGGTCCACCGTACTCTCCTCCAGGGTTGCTGGGAGATCGAAGACAGCACGGCGCGTGGAGAGGGGGCATATGCATCCCGCCACGGGGAACCTTCCCTCTCATGTCTCATTTTTCACAAAATGGCTTTTTAAAATTTTTTGCTATCTCTTGAATAAAATTAAAGAGGACTATTGGCACCCCCCCCTTTTTTTAAAGGGAGGAATGGAAATGGGAGAGCTTTCCATGCAGAAAAAAATAACGCCCTCCCCTTTTTTTAAGCCTGAGAGTCAATTCACTTAAAGTTAATTCTTCTAATATTTATAGAGTACCTGCAGTGGACTAGACCTCATCAAAAGGCTCTTTGGGCCGTGTAAGCACTTACTATTTTTATCCATTTTCATTGATATTTATTTTAATTGTGGATGTCGATGTGTTTTTAAAAACAGTGGAAGTCATCCCTGTAAAACAGCACCTGTGCGAGTAACGGGAGCCGAAGCCGCTCCCGCGCGTGGCCACGCCCCGTGCCGATAGCTGATTTTAGTGAGAACACATTTCCCGAGACGGACACCGGCGTTCGCCACAAAATAGAATTCAGAGCGTATATACCGAAAGACAGAAAGGAAAATCTGATGTATGAAACCACTTTCATTTTAAAGACAAACACGCCAGCAGAGCCATCCTTTCTGCAGCTGCCTTCAGGGGTTCAGACAAGCGCAGCCACGGGCCTGTTGTCAATCCTGTTGTCTCTTTAGTTCCTGCCAACTGAGGAGGTGACGGCAGCGCAGACGGCACTTCCGAGTGAGCGGCCCTGTGGCCCCGGGCCGCACCGGCGTGTGTAGTCCTAGCCCAGGCCCTTCCGCGCCCCCCGAGCGCAGACACATCGCCCCAGCACTTTTAATTTTTATTTTCTGTTAGCTTTAATTTCCCCAACTCTGCATCGTCCACCACCAGGTGCCATAAAGCCATGGTGCTACCCTTTTATGCAGAGTGACCAGAGCCACGCGGAGGGAGCCCACGGCCACGTCTCGCGTAAAGTCCCATCGTACTGTATTCAGAGAGTAATTTCTTTCTGCCCCTTTACCCCCCAGTAGAATCGCTTTTTACAAAGCATTGAGTGAAGGCAGACATTAAACAACTCAGCTCCATCCAGTGATCTCCTCTGGGCTTGTAACTCCAGTGAATTGCATTTTTTCCTAATTACAGGAAAAACAGCAAATTGGCAAACGTCAGGAAGTGGGTACACCCCCTCTGATTTACAAGGAAGAGTGCAGGATGACTTTATCACTCAGGAATTCAGTGGAATAAATTTATGGTTAGAAAAATTCATGTTCTTAATGCAACGAAGGTCCTTTAACTTTTAACGCGCGTCACCGTGAAGCCGGGCGGGACTCGCGAGGAAAGGGCCGTCCACAGCTACTGGAGATTGATCTATCCCCACGTAACCATGAGGGACCAAACTGTTGCGAAGAAACAGTTCTGCAGTTTCGGAGCTTGGGGCTCTCCATCCACTGTGCATGCATGTGCATGTTGCATGTGGGCAGCGGTGGGCGGCGGCTTCCCCTTTGGGGCCGGTCTGGTGATTCCCATCCAGTCCAGGGGCCTGACTGCCCAGGGTCTGCGCGGTCATCCTTCGGGGAGTCGCAGCCACGGCACCTCCTTGTTGGGCCTCGGTGACAGGTTTCAAATAGTCACGTGATCCAAGCCAGAAATTGTGGCATCGATGTGGGTGGCAATACTGACTTGTGTTGGGAAAATTTATTTTGACGATCTGCTGAAATCGTTTGCATTGTGAGAGTGAAGAATTTGCCCCATTTAGGTTGTTTTCTTGAATGACAGAGGCAGTGCCTCAAACTTGACACTGTCTTGGCTTTTCGGGGGCCTCCCAGTTCATTTCTCCAGGGGCCACAGAGCTGGGCACCAGTAACTGGGGAGACCTGATCCGTCATTCAGTAAATATTTCCTGAGCACCTGCTGTGTCCAGAGCAGTGACGTAAGGTCCTGAAGACAGAGTGGATGAGCCAGACACCACCTCTGACCCGTGGCACTTAGAGTCTGCTGAGAGATGGAAAATACGACAGGCAGACAGACTGCGTAAACAGCCAAGTGTGGTAGGCACGCTGAGTTGTAACAGGGACTATGGGGTCCGCTGCTCTAGGAGGTGCCATTGAAAGGGGACACATCCCAGGCTGGTGGTGGCACAGGGCTCAGTGGGGTTCAGCCCAAACCCGAAACCCACACCACAAACCCAGGCCACCGTGTGTGAGAGCTGGTCAGCTGGCTCTCTCTTGTCCCCACAGAGAACTGGTCATCTCCAGCTGGGCACCAGACTTCATGCTGAGCTGCCACTGTCTCCACACTTGGGGTGGCTGTGCCCACCTGCTGAGCTCGCAGCCTCTGCCCAGGTGCCTGGTCTAGGGGAACTGACGCCATTGCTCCAGCCCCTGAGTGCAGATGGGGCTGTGCCCCTGTCTGCGTCTTGGCGCCTGGATGTGAGGGTCTGACCTTCGGTGGGTAGTCGAGGACGGGGGTGCAGAGCCCTAAAACATTTTCACCTTCTCTGCAGCTTTCTCCTAGAGGAGACCCTCCCTGTAAATTCATTTGTGTTAAAGAAAAACTGCATTTTATGACTTTTTTGTTCCTTCTAATAAAATTAAGAGATAAAAATTAAGATAAAAATTCAGAGGCATAGACAGGCAAGAATTATAAATAACTGAGGAGCGAGGGGGATTTATCATGACTGATTAATTTCTTATCTCCTGTATTTCAGAAATGTTATTGAGCAATAGCATGAGACCAGTGCTCTTAAACCTCCTTCCTTTCCTTCCTCCCCCTTCCGCCTTCCCCTGCCTCTCTCAGCATTTGCTGAGCACCTACCGGCTCCTCTGGTGCTGGTGTCACCAGGATGGGGAAGGGGCTCTCTTTGTCTCCATGAAGCTCATGAGACAGGTCCGCACACATCAGCCTCTGGGAGGAGCCCCACCGACCCGCATCGTGCGCAGCTGAGCTGCCTCTTCGTGGGATGCAGAGCAAGCTGTGACTAGAAACATCTGGGGCACTCCCAACGGTGGTGGCACCCGATTTAGGCCTTGAGGACGGAGCTGGATTTTACTAGAAGGAACCCTGGGGAGAAGGACGCTCCCTGACAGAGGTTATGGTGTGGGCACAGAGAGGCAGTGCCTGGTTAAGTGCGGTGGGGGTTAACCATATACTCAGGGTCTCCCAGGCTGATGTGCTGAGCAGCCCTTACTCTTGAGTCCTTCTAGAACCTTCCCAGAACCTTCAACACTTACCAGTTCTTTGCACTATTCTAAGGGATCTGTTTCTGTTGATCTGACCTTGACCACAAAGTGACTATGATCCTAAGTGAAGAGTAGGATGCCTGGGAGCAATGACCTTGGTGGCACCTGTCAACCCACCACATACAGGCAGGTTCCCCTCTATTGGGTGCACTTGAGTCACACCCGTGCCCAGACAGGGAGCCACCGTGGAGGATCCATCATTCACCCAGCAAAGGTCTATGGAACCTCGTATGACAATCAGGGAAGCATCTTACTGTTCTGTCATCTTGATCAAATTTGTGTCTAAAAGAGAACACACTGAACCCTCCGCTAATGTTTGCTCTGCTTTTTAATATTTAGCGTATTTATATTGGGCTTTGCAGGGAGATCTGTGGGAGAATTTGCTTGACAGCCAAGAAAAAATTATTTTCACCTTAGTTCGCCTTTATGCCTAAACCACGTGACTCTTACTTCTGTGATAAATTGAAATGCTTTTCCTTCTCGTTTCTCATTGACTGTTCAGAGAGTCGCTCCTTGGTGCATGCCTCACACTGTGGGCGCCTTTCCGCGGCGCCCCTTGGAAGGCGATACTTGTTGGACACATTCTTTTCTTGGTCCAGAAATTTCCCATCGAGGCCTGGGATGCGCCAGGCAAGCAGGGCACCTGGTCCCTGTCTTTGTGGGGCTGACCATCTGGTGGGGGCATGAGAAAGCCCCACCAATAATTACAATAAGACATAAGACATGATACAGGTCCCAAGAGCCACATAGCTGATGAAAAGGGTTGGCCATGGAGAGATCAGTCCTGTCAGGGAGCTCGGGGACCACCCCTCAGAGCGGCTCCAGCTCGAGCAATTTCCAGCCTCCAGTGGGGCTTAATCCATGAACCAACAGATCCACCCAAGCTCATATCTTGATTCAGTACCTGCTGGTGCTGGGTGCCATGGCTACTTCTGAGAAATCCCAGGGCTGGGCCTCCGCTCGTTTGGCTGATAAGCAAGGAGGACAGAGAAAAGGACCTGTTCACAAATGTCCCCGAGCACCCATCCTCACACGTGCTGGGTGAAGGGAGACGGCAGCCTTGGGCTCTGCGTGCCCACGGAAGTTATGAAAGCTCCCCTTGTGCCTGGTCTGCAGTGGTGACCCCCTGTTTCCAGGATCTGCTGGTCCCAGAGGGGCCTGGTCTGGGTCAGGTCGGTCCTCACTTAGTGGGCACGGGGCAGTCAGAAACAAGGAGAGCTGCCCCAGCCCCAGGGGCTCCTAGGCTGGGGGGACAGACTGGGCAGAGCCGGCCACGTGCCAGGGCCTGCTGCACAGGGTGGCTGGCACCCGGCTGACGTGGGTGGGTGCCTCAGTGTTCCTGTTTGGTCCTAAAGAGGGGGGCTGGGCCATGGGGCAATCCTCTTATGGGTTTGCTTGAACCATTCTAGGGTCCCGGAGGAGGGACGTTTGACACACACTCTCCTGAGATAAAGTGAGTGGGTTTTCCCGACGTTTCTGACGGTCTCCTCAAAAGAAGCCCAGGGTGGATGGCTCCTCCCAAGAGCACACACCTGCCATGTGGCCCAGGTAAGTGACCAAATGCCCCTGTGCTGGGGATAGGTCCCCACAGAGGAGCTGAGCATTGCCCACCTCCTGGCGCCAACATAGGGTGTCGGTGACCAACATGTGCCTCTGTCCTTTCCTCTGCCAACGTACTAGGGGGACCACCGCCAGGGCTAGGAAGGGAGCAGTGGCCGGGCAGGGCTGTGGGGGACAGGCAGGTGAGAGCCCCTGGCCATCCCCTAGGGTCGCTGGACTGTCTCCTGCTCCGTGGGCCTCGGTAGCCCCCAGAGAAAGGAGAGTGAAGAAAAAGTGAAACCCATGGGCGCATAGCTGGCCAGGAAGCCCAGAAAAAGTCAAAACAATCAGAACTTCCCCAGGAAGGGAGATGACGTTGGACTGGCCTTCGAGTCTGACGTGAGAGAGAAGTAATTACCTAGGGGTGCTTGTAACAGGACCCAGGAAGGCATGAAAGCAAGAGGGACGACTTGATTGGTCAGGGTCCCTGTGAAACGGCAGACCTTCCCCGGGTGAGTTTTATTCACAGCACACTTGCAGAGCCGGACGTTCGGGGAGAAGTCAGACCAAGAGCCGCAGCCTCCTGCGCTGACCATGGCCCTCGGGACTGTGAAGCAACTGAAAACAGGGAGCGCCGCCCTGGCGGCGGAAGCCGGAATAGCCAAATAAAGAGGACAGCTCCTCGTGTGATAACCTTCCAAGCAGCGGTCTCGCGGCCTGGTCTTGGGGACAGGTCCGCTTTTCAAAGTATTCTGCATTTGCTGAATCCACTCAGGTTTACTGTGATTATTGTTTTAATAGGTCACGGGGTCGTGCTCATCTGCCTTCTGGACACTCAGGGCTCCTGGAATCCCACAGGATTTGGGGACACAGCTGGCATTGTCGTTTCCAATGTGCACAGTTTGGAAGGAACAGTGCCTACCCCTTCCTGACCATGATTTCTGAACCCAGGGATACAGGAGTTAATCTCGGGGCAAGAATTGCAGTTGCTTTGGAAAATACCAGTATTTGCAAACAAACATTTCTCCTGAGTGTAATGTTGGTCTGAGGTTGGCATATGGGCAACTGAGATGGTACATTTTAAAGAAAGGAATGGCTTCGTACACATAGCGTGTGCCTGGGGCTATTTACAGTCAACACGGAAGGACATTCTTTGCTGCTGGAGTTTTCCATGCTTTGCCAAACTTCCAACCCCTTTTCCTCAGGAAGAGCTAATTTTCCAAACTGCCGACACTTTCCCTCCAACCAGCCACACCCTCCCCTGAGGTCTTTGGTGAAATGTGGGTGATCTGGGGATGCAGAGCCCAAGCGCCCAGGGCCAAGGAGAAATGGCAGTGTGAGGTCATTCCGCGAATCTCAGTCAAGGTCTCTCCAAGGGCCCTCCGGCCTCTCTTGGTGTTCAGAGGAGGCGCCCTGCTCAGGGGCACTAGGGCTCTGGGGACCAAAGCTAAGTGGCTTCCGCTTATCTGTGTAAACATGGGCATCGATTCCAACAGGTCTTGTTGTCCCTTGGCAGCCGGCGTCCGCAACGGAGCCCTTGAAGATAGGTTTGCAGCTCCTGCGAACTGCCCGTAGACCCTCATCCCTCCTTGCTCCCTTCGCATCCCCCATTGGGCCACGCAGGATGCCCCCCTGCCCATTCCTGGAAAAGTCCCGTGGCCGTCCCAGCAGCTATCACCCCAAGCCTGTCTGCCCGTCTGCCGCCTGCCTTCGCGCATCATATCGGCCATGACGCGCTTGGTCAGGGAGCGCGTGTTTCCGTCGGTTAATTAGAGGCTGGAGTCCGTGGGGTCCCCGCCCGATGGCTCGCGCTCGGCCCGCCAGGGGCGCCCTCCCTGCAGCCTACCAGCCCTTTGATTGCCTGCGGCTTGGGGCCCGCGACACGGGGCAGGTGGCATCAGCGGGGCGCGGAGCGCTCCAGCGCTTGGGTCCCTGGGCCTCGGCGCGCTCCCCGCCACGCCGCACATCAAGGCCGGGCCGGCGGCGGGCGCCTTCATTAGCGGCCTGAAATTATAATATTATGTTAAAGAACAAAGCTGCTCCCCGGAAAAATATGTGCTGCATATCTGACAAAGATAAATTGGATTATTCAAAATATTCCTGATGAAATGTTACATTTTGCAACTAATTATCAATCTGTTTTATCTGCAGACCAGCTGGGCATTTTTGTGCATGCAAGACCTGCCTTCGCAATGATCTTAAGATGTCACCGTAGCATTTACATCTTTTATTTCAAGATTTAAATAACTGGGAAGTAGCTAATGCAATTCACTGCTGAGAAGAAAGGCCAGCTCCTTGATTCCCTTCCAAAGCTATCTCCTCCTAATGAACTTCTTTGGACTCTGAGTAATGAGGCTTTATTCAAATAATGTTTAAGGAAGCCTCTGTCAGTGTAATTTCTAAAAAATGGGCCCGATGTTTAATACATTTAAAACACCTCTATTCATACGCTATTAGCTCAAGCAAGCCCGCCATAGCACTTGCCAAGGAGACTTTTATGTTGCTCCTTCTCCTGAACTTGGCCCAAGCCAAGCCCTCTGATGCCCCGACAAGTTCGAGGATGGGCCCTGCTTCATGGCTGGTGATTTCTAGAGCTACTGTGTTGAAGGCGCTCTGGGCTGATGCAGATCCTCGCCGCGGAGGAGAGTCTCCCCGTTGACATCTCTCTCCTGTTCTGATCTCCCTTGGGGATTGGGTCAGTATAGTGCTCTTATCGTTTAGCAACCATTTACGGTTCGAGGCAGCAGAAATGCAGACTCTGGCGGATTCTAGGCCTTTCACACTTTCCTGGGGCGTGGGGGCGACCGGAAGAGGCGTTCGCTCCATCCACGTGTTACCAGTTGACCCTTTGATATGGCCCATGTGTCCTCCGTGTAGGTGAAGGAGCAAGGCTGTACACACTTGGCTACAAACAGGAGCGCCCTGCCACCTGCCCCGGGCTTCACTGTGTTACAGCTCCGGAGCGAAGGTAAAACAGATCTCCCATTTGTTGAGCAATCTTCGCTTCTTCCGTCTCCGTCTTCTGTCTCTTGACAACACCGGAGGGAGGGGCCGAGGTCGGGCTTCACTCCCATTGTATGGACGAGAGAGCTGAGGCTCCGGGAAGGAGACGAAATGACGGGCTCAGAGGCACCCTGACAGCTGTGCTGGCGGCATCAGCCTCCAAGCCTTTCCCCGCTGGCACCAAAGCGTTCCTAGAGCTCCCCTGGATGGATGGAGGATGCTGTCATCAGGACGGATACTGTCGCTGGGAGGAACACGTGGGCACCTGTCAGGAGGTGCGTTTCCCGTCTCAGCTGAGAGGTCTTCAAAGTGGGTAAGAGGGAACATACCAAGGAAAATCAAGCAGCCATTTTCCCACTAAAAATGACAGAACATACATTCTTCTTGCTTTTCTAATTGATTTCATTGTGACTGCTTTTCCATAAAATTATCCCCAGACAGGTTCTCAGGGCTGTCACGAAGCCATTTGAAATTTCGCACGAAGCACATCGACGCGTGCATTTCTAGATCCATCTGCATAACTTCTTTCCCCTTACTTGGCTCGGTGAGAAAATGTCTTTTGTTCAGACTGCAAAAGAAAATTCCCCCGATCTACTTTCTGCCTGATTGGACTCCTGGGGATTTGGTTTTGACATTTCTATATTAATGGTCAAATTATAAAGACTTAAAGAAACACAGACTGGACCTTCCCAAGACTGAGCTCTTGGCGAATCCGATCTCCTGGTTTTGAAAGGAGATCCCTCCAAGATACTTCTTCTGTGGGAGTCCGTGGTCGTCCCAGAGGCGGAGGAGCCGGGGCCCGTCAGAGCTCAGAGGAGACCCCACCAGCCACTGGTTTTTCCCAGTCAGCTTTCTGGGTCTTTTGCTCAAAGCGAGTTTTGGGCTTTCACCCGATGATGCCGAAACACCCTCTCTGAATGGAGAGTAAAACCTCTTTGTCACCGAGAGACCCATTTATAGAGTACCGAAGGGTAGATGCTGTATGTCTCTCTAAAATAATTTTTAAGCTGAAAATGAGGCCATTTGTACTTTGGAACCCATAAAACCATTTTCGTTTTCTCTTCTATACAAGAGTTTTTGTGCGTGTAAATTATTTAACCACCTTAACAGTATGTGGCATAAGAAGATGCTAGAATTCTCTTGAAAACGGTTGTCGTGTCTTTCTTGTTCACTCAGAAAATGCCTCTGTCCTTCCTCTGTGTTGTCTCATGTGTCCGGGTCCTCAGTGGGTGAACAGTTCTTTAAGTCACCTAGGGCAGGGTGGATAGGCCAGCCTTCTCCGCAAAGGGCTTTTGGTTTTCGGGCCGTCCTGTCTCTGTTTCATCATCTCACTTCTGCGTGTCAGCTCCGTAGCAGCTGCGGACAGGATGTACGCGGATGAGCATGGCCAGGTTCTAATAAAACTTTATTTACGGGCACTGAAATTTGAATTTTATATCATTTTCATGGGTCATGAAATATTGTTCTTCCCCCCGCCCCCCAGCCACTCACAGATGTAATAACCTTTCTTCGTCGGTGGGCCGTACGAGAACAGGCACCTGCCTGAACTTGGCCACGGGCGGCAGCTACTCCCTGTGCGTGGGCGATGCATGTGGGCCCTTCCAGCTGCTCAAATTCCTTTGCCACTCTTGCCGGGGTGAGCGGATAGGGCTCTGTTGCAGATCTGTATCTGCTTACACAACGTCGGGGTCTCTAGTGCTTTCCTCCCTCAGTTTCACTGAGATATAATTGACATGTAACATTGTATAAGGTTAAGGTATGCAAGGTCACGATTTGATATGTGTGTTTATTCTGAAATGATTACCATAGCAAGTCTAGTAAACTTCCATCACCTCATCTAGTTTCAATGTTTTTCCTTGTGATGAAAACTTTTAAGGTTTGTTCTCTTAGTGACTTTTAAATGTGCAATACGGCATTGTTAGCTGGAGTCAGCAGGCTGTAAATTATTACATCCCCAGAACTGTTTCATCTTCTAACTGAAGTTTGTAGCTTTTAACTGCCTCCACGCATGTGCCCGCTCTTCATCGCTGCCTCCAGCGGCCCCCAATCTGTTCTCTGTTTCTGTGAATTCACTTTTTCCCGGATACTGCATGTTCGTGACGTCATGCAGAGTTTGTCTTTCTCTGTTCGACTTAGTACGCTTAGCATAATGCCCTCAAGGTCCATCCATGTTGTTACAAGGGGCAAGATTTCCTTCTTTTTTGGGGGGCGCGGGCTGAATAATATTCATATATAAGTGTAATATTATATAGGCATAATAATATTTATTATGTGACATCTCCTTTGTCCCTTAGCTACTGAGGGACACTTAGGTTGTTTCTCTGACTTGGTTATGGTAAATAATGCCGCAAGTGATCTCGATTCATTCTCTACTGCGGTGCAACAAATCACCACGAATTGGCTTGAAACAACAGCTGTTTGCTTTCACACGGTTCTGTAGGTCAGAGGTCCAGTGGGCTTGGCTTGGTCCTCTGCTCAGTTCACAAGGCCAAAATCAAGGTGTCCATCGGGCCGGACTCTTGTGTGGAGGCTCAGGGAAGAATCTGTTTCTGCGCCCACCCACGTTGTTGGCAGAGTTGGTTCCTTGCAGCTGTGCGACTGAGAGGCCTGTGTCCCGGCTGGCTCCCGGGGCGGGGCCGGGGGGAGGCTGCTCTCAGCCCTAGATACTGGCCACGTCCGCTGGCACGTGGCCCCTCCATCTTCAGCACAAGGGCGCCCAGGACCGTGCTCGCACTTGCGGCCCCTCCGACGTCCTCTTTTCCTCCCAGCGTGAGAAATCGCTCTGTTTTCAAAGGGCTCATGGGATGAGATCGGGTCTACCCAGAAAAGCGCCTCTATGAAGGTCAGCTGATGTGAGTAACCATAATCACATCTGCAGACCCCCTTCACCAGCAGCGTAACACAATCGCGAGTCCCATGCACCGGCACCTTCACGCGCCTGTCCGCTCTAACGGAAGGGGGTTACGGGAAGTGGCCGTCGCTGGGGGTCCTTGGGATTCTGCCTGTCTCAGGCTGCCAAAGGCCGTCGTCTGTTAGGATGATCCCAGTTAGAAGTTTAAATCGTATGGCTTCAGCTAGTGGGAAAGCTCGGAAACGTTAGAGGGTTAAATAAATTCTGGGCCTAAATTAGGGAATACAAGTGGCTCCGGGGACCAACTTCTCTGCTCAGCTGCTGAGATGGATTGTGATTTGATAGGGAGGAAGGGGAAACTGAGGCAAACGAGAAGTGAAAGGGAAATAGAGGCAGAGGGGAGGCAAGGAGGATTTCTTCTGAGAACTTTGTTCACGCCCAGGAGTTAAGAAACCAGGTTTTTGTGCTGTGATTTTGTGCACCTCTTATTTTATTTTCTACAAAACGGCATGCATGCCTATTCATGCCACAAACATTTACCGAGCGCCTACCATGTGCCAGGTCAGTGCCAGACCCTGGGAAGTAACAGTGAAGGGATCGGCCTGGTCACTGCACCCCGACACCCCGCTTGGGGCAGTGCGTCCTGCTCCAGGGCTCCTCTAGGGAATGTGAACTCCTCACTCCTAATCAGCTCTACTGCACTCCTGTCCCCAGGTTTGTTGAACCACCCAGAGCTCGGGGAAAGGAAGGCCCTCGGGTGCCTTGGGCCCATCTTGCTCACCACCTCACATCCTCTTTCTTGCCCTTTTGGGGCCTCACCCCTCCTCCCCAGCGGCTTCTCAGAGCATGTCCCCTTTGCGCACAGAGGGCTGTCTCCAAGGGGAATTCGGGAGAGTGCTGTGATGTCCAGCCCCCATGGCTATGGAGCGCACACAGAAATTCCATCCAGCTTAGGTGTGGAGACCCGAGAAGGGGCCTGGGCAGGGACAGAAGGCTCAGGTAGCGGCGGAGCCAGGTGAGGGGGGAGGGAGGAGTGTCTGCAGAGCGAAGCCATGTCATGGGTCCCCGGGCCGCACGGCCCTCCCACAGGTGCTGAAGCGGGCTCCCGTGCAAATGAGGGCTGGATGGCGCAGCGCTGCCTACTCTCCCGGATGCTGAGACGCAGCCACAGGCGAGATGCAGGGCCCCGGAGTCGGGGGTGGGCGTCAGGGAGAGCTTCCTGGCCCGGGGCAGGGCCTCCTGCCAAACGCAGTTGGAGGAGGTGGTTCCATTCCCCGGGGCGTTTGTGAATCCCTCTCATGCTTGTCGCCACATCCTTGACCCTAAATTGCACTAAATTTGCTGCCCTTTGAAATTGAACATTATTTCAGCTTTGAAGCCCATTCATGGAGCCAGTCTCAGAATTTTGGACTCAGGCAGTTTCCTGGGCTTCCTCTAAGTGAGACCCTATGAGAACTGAGCTGCTGGAAACACGAAACACGTGGAGGTCAAACAGGCCCTCGGTCAAACCGAAAGCACCACGGGGGGGTCCTGAGAGCAGCCAGGGTCGCCGCTGCTCTTCCCGGCCTTGACCCCTGCCACCGCCACCACTGTCATAACCGCCACCACTGCCGCCACTACCGCATCACCACCGCCGCCCCACAAGCAGCCTCTAGGACAGTGCTGAAGCAAAGTAAATGCTATGATCATTTTTAAAAAGTTAATTAATTCTCATTTTTTAATGAAGTTGAGACTCAGGTAGTGCCGGTCTCACTGCGCTGCTACTATAAGGGTTTGCTTTATTCTAAGATCAGTGTGTGTAAGTGGGGTGCTTGTGGGAACATGTGTTCACATGTGTGCATACCTGTGTGCTCATGCGTGAACGAGGCAGGCATGTACCTGTGTGCTCATGTGTGCACGTGTACGTAGCCGTGTGAACACATGTGTTTGTGGACAAGCGGGCCCGTGCGTGTGTGTGCATGTGGGTGTGTGGGCGCCTGTGCACACGGGCGAGTGCTGGGGTTTGTCTCCGAGGCCTGGTGAAGCAGGCTGTGTGGCCGCTCCAGTCCGCCCCTGCCACCAGTGCCCCGGGGGGCCCCGGAGCAGTGCGGGGCGCGCTGTCTCTGAGACTGTGGTCGGGAAGTGGCAGGTGGGCCGGCCCACAGGCAGGCTGACCCTTGGGTGTGTGGGGACCACCCTGGGGCCCTCCTGGGTACCCTGTGCTGGCCCAGCGGGGCTCTTTGTTTGCAGCTTCTCATGGGCCAGGCTTGGCTGCCTCCCGGCCTCCTGGCGGGAGCGTCTGGGAGCCCAGTGAGGCAGCGGCTCCGTGCATGGGGATCCAGAACTGAGGAAGCGAGTACCGTGGTGGGACACAGGCGGGGCGGACGGGGCAGCCTCCTGGCTGGCACCCATGCGCACCTTCTGCCCAGCGCTGGGCCTCCGACCCGCCAGCCCACCTGGTACCCCACTGTCCCAGCTTGTTCCAGTACGGCATCCATTAGCCACATGTAGCCATTTAAATGTAATCAATTAATTGATTAATTATCAAGCAGCCGAGCTAATTGATTAAAATGAAATGCAAACCTCCAGTTTCTCAGTGGCACTCACCACATTTCAAGCACTCGATGATCACCAGCCGCCGGTCCGACAGCACAGGATAGAATATTTCCATCATTGCAGAAAGTGCGGCCAGACACCGTCACTCTAGAGGGTGGCCTTGGAGCGCGTTCCCATCGCTCGGGTCCGATGAACCACGGCTGCCAAGATTCGGGGTCCGCCTTTGTTTCTGGGCCCCATGTCTGCTGCCACCCACAAGGGGAAGGCTCTCTCCGGACCCGGGGGCCTGTGCGGGCACGGCCAGCCGTGGGCTTGCGTCTGACCTATGGAAGAAGACAGGAGAGAGACAGGGAACTGTGGTCGTGGCTTTTGTCTTTTAAATGTGCCAGGGATGCTGATGAATATGTTACACATGTCAATAATAACACAATAAATGATAAAGATCATGTGTTGGGTATTCACATGCGAGAGGGGCGGAGCCCATGTGTGCCCACCCTGTGCCGGTCCCCGTCAATCTTCTCTTCCCACCAGGAGGTGGGTGTCAGCTGCGTCCTCATTTACATGAACAAGGACCTCGGGCTGCGAACAGCGCCCAACCCGGCTCGTCCCGTGGGTAACCATGGGACTCAGCTCTGATTGAATTCAGTCTCTAAAGCCCATTTCCAAGGCAGTCCCTTCAGTCTCACGTTTCCTCTTCTATTGGAATAATTGTACCTCTTTAGCTGGCGCCTTATAAAATCACTCAGGGACGAGTTTGCAGTAAAATGGGGTGGGGGCTCTGCAACCCCCTTTTCTCCACGGGCCCCTTCCTTTTGAATCTCTGCTTCCATCTTTGGAAAGCATTTAAGGCCATTTGCCCTCCGGTGATCACACAGGCTCTTCCTCCCCCGAAGAGCCTGGGAACAGTTTCTGCCACCGCACCTCCGCACTGGTCCGCTGATGTAACTGGAAACACGTCAGACAGGCGTCCAGGAGGTGCCTCAGCACGGCGGCCGTCGGTGGTATTTTCTGGCGGGGGGCTTCAGTTGAAAACCCCTGGTCAATCAGTGCTCTGCTCTCTGGAGGGAATTAAAGAAATCACTTGAAAACGGCTGAGGAATAGAAAACCCCCTGAACCCTCTTGGTTGCGGCAAGAGAATCCTGGGGCGGCGCCGAGGGGTCAGCTGAGCGCTGAGTGCGGGCCCCGCCCTTCGGCCCCGCAGTGCCCTGTGCGAGAAGACGAGCTGGCTGCTTTCGGGACGACCGTTGGTGGTCGTGACGGCCTGTTAGGGCCCTGAGAAACACGTGGCGAGTATTGCGGCCGGGTAGGGAAAGGCCTTCTGCTTTGGCAGGTCCTCGGAAAAAGAAAATAGCTCAGCTTTACCCGGTTTGGTTTAAATACGAACCCTATGAAATGATCTTAAGCAGAAGAATCAATTTCCCAGAAGTCCCAGGTGCATCCTGAGACCCTTATATTTGAGAGAAATCCAGGTGGAGTTAAGTAATCGGGCCCGCGCTCTTCAGGCGACACAGGCGTATTGTATGCCAGGAATTAGCCAGCGAACAGGGTAGCTGCCGACAGTGGCCAGGGAGCCGTCCGGGGAGCCAGCCCCGCGCACACCTGCCAGGACGGCTGGGACAGGGTGGCCCTGAGTCCCAGCAGCTTTCTGTCCGGAATAAGCTGGGAGAGGCAGAGGCCAAATCCATGGCCAGAGCAGGAGACTCTGGGAGTTGATGCATTGATGTCAGGGAAAGCGAGGGGCTTACCACTGGAGTGTGGCCTTTGAGAGGCCAGGGGGGCAGCCTGGGGACGCCGTGGCCCTGCAAAGGAGCAGAAACGGAGGAAGGCCACTGACCCTAACTCACCGCAGTCTGTTCCTGCCTTTCGTCTGCCGCTCGGGCTAGCCTGGGGTCTGTAGCTCTTCAGCGTCCCACTTTGCCATCCGCGAAGTGGGACTTCATTCCCTCCCATGGCCGTATTTTCTGACTGTCGTGGGCCCTGGGTACAGTGGCAAGCATGGCAGATGGGGCCCGGCCTCTCTGCACGTGAGGTTCTGGTGGTGGAGGCAGCCGGCCCGGGGCCGGTCAAAGCCTCCAGGAGGGTTCGGTTGTGGGAAGGGCTGGAGGGAAGGGGCGGCCGCTACAGCCAAGTGCCAGCTTCTACTGTGGTCGTTCCAGTGCGTTGGTTATTCTCATCGTTATTACCAATGGCGTTATTACCAGCGGCCTAAGGCCAGGCAGGAGGAGGAGAAGCGAAACGAGAGATTAGGAATAAACCAGTAGGTGGAGATACAAGAGCTGGTGGGGGCAGGGGAGTTTTGCGTGTAGACCCACCAGGGTGAAGGCATGTTGCCAACCCTCCCCTCCACATGAGTCTGCCCTCAGCCCCACTATGGGCCCCAGCTCAGCCCATCGGGGGAGTGGGGGGGCGTCAAGGACACCCTCAGGGTCCAGAGACACGACTCAACCGCCCCAGCCCTCGTGACCCCTCCGATCTCGTTGCTCTACCTGGGGAACATGTGAGAGTAGGAGCAGGTCAGGCTCTGTGTGTCCCTCCCGGCCGTGAGGGGCTGGCGGGACGTGCCTGTGGGTGCGGCGGGCTCCAGCTGGGAGCCGGAGGACCCCACAAGAGAGAGAACACAGCAGGCAGGCTTGGATTTAGGAGAGGACCCTGGGGCCATGTGCACTGAAGCCTTGGGGCCAAGGACTCTGGACCACTCTCCTGGCCTCCTGGTTGGGGTCCATTCTTCTCTGGAGTTTTTAACAGCTGGATGTCTGCCTTGCCAATTTCGAGTGCACGGGCCCCGTAATGCAGGCTTCATTGACCGGGTGTAAGGATGACGTGACGGGCGCAGATTTGGAAGATAGAAAGCAGATGAGGGTTACTCGGAGGTGAAGTGTGGTTTTCGATGCTTACAATTGAGGCTGTGAAACCCAAGCTCCCCCTGGGTCTCAATGGCCCATATTTGTTTGCTTATTTTGGCCTCTCTCCCTGCTGTTGGGACCCCCTCGCCCTCCCCGCAGCAGCGCCAAGTGACACACGTTTAATCTAAAGCCATGAATCTCAGGTCCTAGAGCCGCTGCTGTCACCAGCCAGCTGTGTGACCTCCACAGGCCACTCAGTCCTCTGGCACTCTCCCCTTGCTCGTCTTAGAGGGAGGGAGCCTTTCCTGATGGCGGAACCCTGTGATTTCATGGGAACTTGCTTTCTTTAGAGAATGTGGTTGACACAGAGTGGGATCGGGGTTTGCCGTCACCCAGGGCCTTCGGTGCATGGAGGCGGCCGTGTGGCCGGCTCAGTTTTACACATTCTCTCTTTGCAGGGAAGTGCATAGGACACACTTCAGCCCAGCTGGCTCTCAAGGCCACGTTTAGTTCATGCACTTACTCTGGCAAGTCCTGGTAACACACGGATACACCTCCCTCTTTAAATGAAACCTCTGTGTGAAGAGCAGCTCGCTCCCTGAAGAAGGCGCGACCTTACAGGGGTTCACTGTTACCGAACGGCCCCCCAGTAAGACGGATTAGTTGGCACACAGGTAGCGAGAAGCATCCTGTCGTCCGGGCATCGTTTTTGGCTTTTATCCAGCAAGAATGAGCAGTAAATAAATGAAGAAATACATCGGGCTGAACTGCTGACATTCGTATGCGGGGAAGGAAATGTTTGTAGATGAAGGGCAGCAAAAGATTTTTTAATAAATGCTTTGGTGACGGGTTTTATACTAAATCATTTCTTGACATTTCGACTAAAACCAACAGCTCAGATAATGGATCTGATGTTCCTACCACGCACACCCTCTGGCTTGACAAATCCTCAGCTCCAAAGACACCCTCCCGCGCCCCCCGAAGCTGGGTCCCTCTAGGAGGAGGGTGTGTGTGGAACACATTGGTGGGGGACGTTGGGGCGGCCCCGGTTTGGGGCCGGACCGTGGCACGTAAACTCCGTGGTGGAGATGACTTTGAGCGTTCTGTTGTTCGAAGGGCATATCTCCTTAAAGCGACAGAGAGTCTGAGGGGAAACGGAAGGGCTCACGGGGCAGCACGTGGCCATTTTGAACAAAGCGCGGCCCTGTGCAGTCCCCACCCCCGCCCTACCCCCGGCCAGCAGACAGAGGTGGCCCTGCTTGCTGACCACAAGCCCTGGCTCAGGGGCCGTCCCATGCCCAGCCTTTGAGGCCTGACCTGGCCTCTCCGTGTTGACCCCGGGGCGTCGTCCGCTTCTCTCTGTGCTATTTCCTCCCCTCCCTCTTTCCTTCAGCCTCGTCCCGGGGCACCTCCTCCTGGGCCTCCCCCCTCCCTGTGTTCCCTTCGCTGCAGGAACCGGGGGGCGCTCCCTGTGCCCACACCCACACCTGTCCCCCGGGGACCTCCAGTCGACCTCTCAAGGTGTTTCCCATGAAGAGCCTGTGGTCACCACGTGGTCCCTGCGGGGGGCCCCTGGGGCAGGCCCCGGAAGCCTCGTCTCCCAGGTGCCTTCTGTGGCGGGCACAGAGAAGGCCCCCGGGGGCTGCCTGTGGGACGAATGGGGGGCGCATGGGAAGGGGAAGAAAGGCGAGCTGTGTGTCCCCTTCAAGGGCCTAGAATCAGGGAGAACGCCCTGCCGCACATTTTGTTGTTATTTCACGGGGGCCGCGTGGTTTTCAGAAATGGGAGGTGGCCTCCCTCCTGATCTTTGAGGGTGTAATGAATTAAACCGTCCTTCAGAAAAAAATTAAAGGGCCTCGACAAGGATAATTGCTGTGACTGTCGCTCTGGACACAGGGCTGCTGATTGATGTGTTCAGAAAATGTGGGCCTAAAACAACATGCAATCACACCGGGGGCAGCCCACAGGCCGGCCGGCGGGGGGCCCGCCCAGCACAGAAAAGGTCCCTGCAGGGAGAGGTGGCATCTGTGGGTCGGGGCAGGAGCTCCCCAGAGAAGCCCGTGCTATGGGCCAGGCTGGGCCGGCTGCCCTGGGGCGGCGGCCCCGGGCAGCGGCCCCGGGGTCTCCAGGGCTGCGGGAGGAGTCCGTGCCCCCGAGTGAGTGCCGGCGCTGTCCAGCCCTGATTTTCGTTTTCCCGTTTTACACCCTCACTCTCCCCGGTGAATAGTCCTTGGCAGGTTTCCCGAGATATCAAATTCCAGGAGAGAAAATACACAGGTCATGTGTAAGGACTAAACAGAGCCCTTCGTTGGAAAGGACTTTTGTCAGGTGTCTGCGAAACAGCTCCGCCTTCAGCTACGAGTTAATCAGACAGACAGCCGCGCGCGGAACACGCAAGGGGCCCTGCACTGCCTCCCCACGCCTCCCCGCTCACCTTGGGCAGGTCACGCCACCTCTCGGGGGCTGCAGCCTTCTCATCTCACTAATGAGGGGCTTGGATTAGCTGGGCCGGCTCCTTCCAGGTCTGAGAGGATGTAATTCTATCCTCCTGCTGTCAGTTTCAAGCTGCCACCACCTCCAGCTGGCATTCGTAATGCCGGGCCACACCACACGGAAAACACTCAGCCGGCTGTGCGGCTGTAAAAACGCCTTTAATGTGCTCGCGACTCGCTTTGACTTGTTTCTTCTAATCATAGAAACAGGTGAGGTGAATGCTTTCAAATGTTTGCAACAGAGGAAAGTTTAAATGATTTCGGTGCCGACTGCGGGGACTTATTGGGCGGGTCCCCCTGAGCCGGAGATCTCGCTCAGAGACAGTGGGGCAGTTTCGGCACGCCCGCGCGCTGCAGAGACGTGTGCTGGGCACAGATGCGGGGCCCTGGGGGCTTGCGGGGTCCTTTGAGGACCAGCGTGACGTGTCAGGAGGGCTTTGACTTTGAGCTTCAGTTTTGTCATCTGTACGGTGGGGATGGCAGTCCCCGTCCAGGCTCGTAGGAGCAGCACACGCGGCAACCTACATGGCACACGCAGGCGCGGCCCTCAGAGGAGCTCGGTGAGCGTTAGGCAGCATTATGGCTATTGTTGTCACCACAGGTCAGCCGGGAAGTATGTTGATTTTTTCCAGCTGGTTCTCTCTGGTCACAACCTCTGCCCTCAGGGTTGACAGGAAGGTCAAGTTTCTGATTTCAAGGCCTGGTGACTTGATTCTTCTGGGTGACTTTGGCATGGAGAGGAGATACAGTCCAGAAGGGGCCAAGGCTACCTGTGGGAGGTGGCCAGAAGGTGGCAGGAGGGACAAATGATGCTCCGCCCACTGGACGTTTAGTATGGGGATGAGCCGGGCTGGTCTTTGCTCTGTGTTGAGTCTGCCATGTTTCAACATAGGACATTTGTGGACACCAAAAGCCCCAGGGACGAGACAAACTCGCCCGTCACTGGGCGACCCAGGCCCTCACCGACACCCGCGGAGGCCTTGCTGTTCCTGTGCGCGTCTCCCCTGCAACTGTGGCTGCCTTGCAGGGGACGCTCTGAGCTGGGCCTCTGCTCTCGCCCATCAGCGCCCTGGGTGGGGACCGGGCCGGCCCCTGCCGTCCCCGGGGGCTGTTTGTTGAGCGAGTGTGGGGTGCACTGCCACCCCGGGGCACGCCCCATCCAGTGCACCTCTTCCTGAAAGCGGGGACCTGGGAAGTCTTTCCAACGCCCTTCCCAGCGTGGGCATGATGACCTCATTCTCTCCGAGTCTACAGTCCCCTGAGACAGGGGGCCTCTGGTACTGTGATCAAAGGGTCACCACCTGTCTGCACCGCCCTCCGTATGACCCGCCCTGACCCTCCCCACATGCGGTGTTAGCTGGCAGCTGTGTTTTTTAAACAGCGGAATCGAGGTACCATTTTCATCCCGCAAACACGTCCGTTTCGGCGTGCACGTCACTGACTTCCCATGACCCTGTGGACTTGTTAAGCTACCACCTCAACCCGCTCGGGACTTTTCCACCAACCCCGAGAGATCCCTTGCGCTCCGCCCTTGTTCCTCTCCGAGCCCGGCCTCGGCAGCCACGCGTCTGCCCGCTGTCTGCGGAGATTTCCCTTCGCCAGAGGTCTGTGTCCGTGGGACCAGGCGATCGCGGCCTTCCGAGCAGCGGTACTGCTTGCCCTCCGTCCCTCCCGGCCCCTCGCAGGGAACGGCTGTGTTTGCGGCCGGGACGTCTCAGGGGTCAGGGAGACAGAGCTGCTGTGGCCCACAGGCCGGAGGCACACTCTCGCCAGCCCCGTCCCTGCCCCCGCCCCCGCCCCCACGGCCCGGTCCCGCACCGTCCTCCCCCTCTGCCCTTTGCAGTTGTCCACTGCCACGTGTCCTCGTGTCTTTCCGGATCTCACCGCAGGTGCTCATGTTAGGTGATGAGCCCCCATTGCCTTTTTCTCCCCAGCCCTCTCGCCCTGCGTTCGTTACTTCTTGGCTTGTTTTCTGTTTCCCCCAGTAGGGTGTAAGCCCCGAGAGGGGGTGGTCTGTCTGTTGCGTTCCGTCCTGCGTTTCCGGGGCAGCATGCGACGCTCAGGGTCCCTGGCCGGACCAAGTGCAGGGATCGTGGTTCCCACAGGTCCGCTCTGCCAGCATCTTCCCTCATGAGAAAGGAAACAGTCCTTATTTCTCGAAATGTTGTGTTTTACCAATTCACCCCAGATTAAGGATTTTTTTTTAAAGCCCTCTTTTCATGAATTACACTTAAATCCAGTCCAAACTGTAACTCTAGCCCTAAAACTAAAGTCTAAAAGATATAAAGGAATTTTCTTCCTGGAGTATTTTTTTAATTTTATTTTGGAAAGTCTCTGGTTTGTCTTCATATATGATACAATGATAAATACGAAAAGCCAGCCAGGGGTTTCCTGTTCGGTCGATTACAAATTTAGGGGCCTAGAGCTACAAGGGAGGGGAAGGTGGTGTCAGACGCAGGTCACATCACCGACTCGGTAGGGCCGGGAGATGTGGGTGGGGGTCGGACCCCCATCCCTTTCTGTGGATCGCAAGGCTTTGTGCATCGGCCCCTGTGTGATGATGGATGGAGGGCGGGGGTGGCTGGCTTCTCAGTATTGTTTCTCTCAGCTTCCTGTTCCATGCGGAGAGAAAGAAAAGCCCCTCCCGCCCACTTCTCTGGGGCTTGTTAAGCCATGGCCTTGGGGGCCTGCGCATCAGCGGTGGGAAGCGGCGGCAGAACTGCCGTTACTGGGCAAGCGCTGCCTGTGGCCACCCCGGCCCACGGCCCGGTCACGTTGCAGGGTTGGAGGGGACCTGGGGGTTGGATATAAAGGCCCACCCCGTTAGCATCCCGGAGCCCGCTCGCCTGTCAGCTCGGTATTCGGGGAAGAATCAAGGACAGATAGGAGCTGGGCCCTTGCTGGGCTGGGACCAGAATGTGCTGTGAGGTCTTCAGCTCCGTGTTTTATGGGGGTGTCTTCATCAGCGGGGGAGAATGCAAACGCCTTTCCTAGGCATTGTCCGGGGCACAAGGTGAACGTGGCAGCTTCTCCCAAGCCAGCTCTGCCTGCATAACACGCGGTCCTAAAATGAAAGCACATCTCATCATTGCCAGTGCGGTGCCCCCAAAGGGTACCGTCATTTGGTGTTCTGCTGTTTTCAGTGTTGAGGCCCACCCACCCCCTCCAGCACCGACGTGACAGTCTCCCGTCGTGGCTCCGAGCCACATGCTGCTTTGTGTCCACTCCGGGAAGGACGGGGGAAGCACAAGGGGCCTCAGTGTGCACTTGAATTCCAGAATTACGAGTGAGAGCAAGGCCTGCTTTGGGTCCCAATCAAAAGTGTCCTGGAGGGACTGCTGCCCAAGCTGAGCGGGAGGTGGCCCGTGCACGTGGGATGAACCCTGAGACGCCGGGCAGATGCCTCTCCTCAGCCAGGCGCGACGGGGGCACAGCCAGCCCTGGGAAGTGGGGTCCGGAACGTTAGCCCTGGCAGAACACTAAACAGTGTAGAGATGATGAGTCTGACTTCCATGGAGGGGAACAGTGTGCCCACACGGGGGGCCAATGCCTGTGTAGGGGGCTTAGGGGCTCACCGCCCTTCTCTGCAGCCCTGACGTCTCCCCTCGGCCAGTCTGTCGTCTCTGGGGAGGCAGGTCCAGGAGCCAAAGCAGGAGTGGGTGGGAGGCTCCCAAAGGCTCGTCCCACTCTGCCTCCCCATCCGCGACTCTGCGCAGGGATGCCGCCGCCAGAGGGTGCCCCAGGTCCGTTCTAGCAGTGCGCAGTTCTCCCCAGGGAGGCACGCAGGTACCGCTGCGCATCCTCACGCTCACCTCCCCGTGCCGTCCTCAACAATAACGCCTTTGATGCGGTCGCTGGAAAGCCTCCCATGTGCCCACAGAGCGGAGGCATCAACGTGCCTCAGAGGCTGTGATGACCGAGAAGTCCCAAGGCTACAGGAGGCCACCCTAAGTCGACAATTGCAACAAGTAGGCGTCCCTCGGGTTTCTGGCAAGCCCTTTCGGTCAGCGAAGGCTGCACGGAAAGCCCAGGGTACAGCCTTGGCTGGCACGGTGCCAATTAGCTTCCTCTCCCTTTTCGGTTCGTGGGGTGACTGGGCTTACCTTGCGGCGCTGTTTAGTAAAGCTCGCCAGCCGGTGGGGCGCCTGCTGGGACCTTGCCAACTGATCTTAACAAGCCCACTTAGGGCCGGGTTTCCCACTGCTTTCCCGGGCACGGAACTCCTTAACCAAAGGCAGGTCTCCCAGGAGAACCCGGAGAAGGGGCCTCATTATGAATATTTTGATGTTAGAAGCGTTCGGTGTGCAAGTTGGTTGCAAAGCCGCCAGTGTGTTCGGAAGAACAGGATGGGCCTTGGGCGAACTTGGAGGAGGGCGGGATTCCGAACCTGCTCCCTTCCCTTTTATCCTGGCCTCTTCTTTCTCTCTCCGACCCCTGGGACCCCCGGCTCTAGCCGCCCACCGCTCCCCCGCACGTCCCCACCGAAGTTTCGTGCGCTAATTGGTGATTAGGCCTGAACGCATGGTGATCGTTGGCTTGCCTCCTCTCCTGGATGACTTTCCCTTTTTGTATTAGTTAGAACCTTTCATGTCTTAACAAGAGGGGCGACGTGCGCGAGGGCTCAGGCATGCCAGGCGGGCGCGCTCTAAACTTCTGGCGCTCCTCCCAGACGGCAGCCTGGGGGACACGTCGGCCAGATGGAGCCTTGCCCAGCCCTGCATCAGCGTCCGCAGGGGCACCAGGGCTGTTCGACGGGCACGGGTGTGGGGTGCTGGAGGGGAGGGTCTCTGGATGTTAGGGGGCTCCCTGCGGGACAGAGGGTGAGGCTCCCTTGTGTTGCGTACCAGGCACAGAGGAGGACAGGGTGGCCTACGAGGACAGGCCCTCTTTAGGCCATTAAGCAGGTGGACGGAGCCTGCTGTTAACCACACCGGTTAGGAAATCCAGGAAGCTGCAGGGTAGCCAGCTTATCGCGTGAGGCTCAGGAGTGGAAGCAGCCTAGCACGTGAAGAAGCCCGATGCCTCAGGTACTGTGGGGCGGGCTCTGAGGTCACGTTCACTTCCATCCTGCCAGACTCCCGGGCCCAGGGGAAAAGCCATGTGGAGAAAGACCACGGCTCTTTGGAGTGAAGGATATCGTTCTCCAGGGTTAGCACCGTCGGGTGGGACTTGCAGCGCAGGCGGGAATGTTCTGCATCGGTGACATCCGCGATGGCAGCTGCTCATGCACTTGGCCACTGGGCATGTGAGGGACCGCACGTTTCATTTCATAAACTCGTGGTTGCTTCAAGCTTACATCTGAATACCCACATGTGACTCTCGGCTGCTGTCGCGGATGGCACCAGCTCGAGCCGGGGGTGTGCAGGTGGTGGCGGGGATGGGGGCACGAGGGAGCCGGGGGGGGAAGCGCAGAGAGCGCGGCGAGCGGGGGTTGGGGGCGTATGCCAGGCTGTTGTCGGGCCTGTGCCTGGAGGCGACGGGGGCCGCAGAGCGGCCTCCGTCACGGTGGAATGAGGCGTTCAGATCCGCAGTTGAAAAGACTGCCCTTCTGGGGTCCACAGGAGACGGGGGCCAGGAAAGCAGAGGAAGTGTAGGAGATTTGAATACACACACGTCGGGAGTTTCCAATGGCATGTGACTGTGGGGATGCTTCTCGCCTGGAACTGCGCCAAGTGCTCCCCACGGTGACCACAGCACCTGTAGAAACTATTCCAAAGGGAAACTGTCTGGGCATTGTGATCAAGCCGTGGATTGCTGAGGGAGAGACAGAGGGGGCAGATGCCCCCTACGCCTGCTTGCAGGTGAGGGCAGCATCCTTCAGAAAGAGAGGCATCGTGGGAGGGGCAGGTTTGCCTGCCTCTGTCAGGGTCCAGCCGCCGGGGTGAAGTGAGACTCAGGCCCCTGACCTTGGGCAGGCCCTGCCCTCAGCTCGGTAGCTCCACCCAAGACAGCAGGGTGACCTTGGAGGACACTTCTCAAAGAGAAGGGGAAGGTGACCTTGGGCTGGGGTAGTGACCATGGGCAGGTGTCTCTTCCTGCCCAGGTGAGAGGCCCTGTCCTCTTGGCACTGGACAGGCCAGGCTGCGCGTGAAGCAGAGGCCTCTGGGAAGCAGAGCAGGTGCTGGCCACACCACCTGGGGACAGGAAAAGTGGCCCGATGGGACGGGGCCCGACCAAGAGGTCACATGGGCACAGTGCTCACAAAGTTACTATTTATTTCACAATTAATTGTAGCCATAAGACCAAGGAGCAATTATTACTGTTTATCTTATACCTTTCTTTCAAAAAAGAAACCTTTCCCGTTGTACATAAAAAAGGGGTGCCATTTGAACCAAACCAGCTCTGTGAACATCTACACTCCCCGAGTTAACCCCCGGGAATAACCGTGTCCCCACCGCACGTCTCGGCTCTGGCCTGTCCCTCGGCTTCGTTTCTCCCCGGGAAGGCCACGGGGCAGAGGGGCACAGGGTGCCGAGCCTGCTCCGAGCGATGCTGAGAGAGTCCTCGGGGACTCGACGGTCGTTCAGATTATGGCGATAGGGGGAAAGGCAGGTTATGCCATGGAATGGAGAGTAATATCACGTATTCGTTTGAAAAGGGTATATATATTCATGAAACAACATTAGAATAATATACCTAAAATCGTGGTTCCTCTAAGGAGTAGAATTAATTATAGGAGCTCTACATTTTTTTCTGTCTCTGCATTTTTATGGCTTTTCTCCAAAAACATGTTTTGCTTTGAAATTGGAAAAAAAACCAAACTTTTTTTTTTTTTGGACAAGGGCTGGCCAGAGGGACCGGGGTCAGGGAGGCAAGGGGAGGTGCGGGGGTGGTTCTGCCCTGGGATTGGGCTCCATCTCCCCAAAGCCCATTGCATTAGACGTTTTTAAGATGTGAAAATAAAGGAAGGATTTCCAGCAAATCATTTGTCCTCAATCAAAAAAGCGTTTTCCTTCGCTGTCTGATAGTCCCTGGCCTCGAGAGGGCCTAGTGCAGGGCCCCGATGGGACGTGGCTCAGTGAACAAGCGGTGACACCGAGACTCCTGTGCACCCAACTGGGAAAGGCAGCACGGCCCCAGTCCGGCCCCTGTGAGACGGTCCAAGTGTGGCCGTGCAGAGCTCCGGGCCCTCCCGGTGACTGCGACGTGGCTGAAACGGGACTGCCCACTCCGTCCGGTCACAGCATTCCTGCTCCCAGCGGCCCCGCCTCTCAGACAGCATCCATGGGAGGTGGCAAAGGGCATATGTCGCTAGGACCCAGGCCCCGCTATAAATGGTGTTCATAGCCAGGGAGATGCCGGGCCGCGAAGCTGGGCCTCGCAGACGGAACAGTTGAACGGTTTTTAACTGGACCCCACCCCCTTCCGGCGCACTCACGGGGCGGTGAGCGGGCCCTCGATTGGAGAAAAAGGTTCCTTCGGTATGTGGGTGTTGCTGGCAAGGTCCGACTCTCAGGTCAAGGCGTACAGCCAGGCCAGGGCTTGTGCACACCTGTAGCCCTCCCAGAACCACTTTGGGAGACCCCGTGGACCTGTCAAAATGGAGCACTGCTGGAAAACACACTGAACTTGCTTTTTCGTACTGCCTTCCTGGCTGGACACTCATTTCTTCAATTATTCTTAAGATGGCCAGTCTCATCCTCTGAAGAAGACATGTGTTCTCTTTGGAAATAGACAGAAGTGGCCAGAGCTGAGTGTGACGGAGACTCCAAGGGCCGCAGGGCACACAGGCGATTGGAGAGCACGTTGGGGGGCCTCTCTGATTGCCAAAGGCTCCTGGGAAGGAAATATTATCTCCATTTTGTAGCTGAGGGGACAGACTTGGAGAAATCAGGATTGTCCATGTCCAACATGGCAGGGGGTGGCGCAGTTGAGTGGGAGCAAAGCTGGCGCCAGGGGACAGTGACGCCAGGCAGATTCGATGGGAGGGCCCTGTGTTGGTGATGTCTTATAACAACGCGTGTTCTGCTCGTGTCCCAGGTGAGCGCTGCTCCTTCCCCGTGCCCACCGCCACTCCTGGGTATTTGGGATGTTTCTACATTATACCCCCTCTCGGGTGACCCCAAGAGCTGTTTCCAAACCTCCAGACACATAAAGACAGGCCGTGGGAGGAAGGATGACCATTTCGTGCCTCATCTGAAAGTTCGGGTGTTAGATATGGGCAGTTTTCCTCATTCCATGTTGGGAGCACGTATTTTTTTGGGTTGAGAGATACGTATTTTTCTTGCAATAAAACCGTCTGTCATTAAAAACCATGTCTACTGGATGTCAGCCGAGCAGAGTTCAATGAGCACATCCCTCCCTGGGGGTCTGCGCCCCGTCAGGGGACAGTGGCCCTCGTGCCCACCCAGGAGTTAGACCGGTGCTTTTGTGCTTCTTATGAATTGTTTGGACTTTATCTTTAATATATATTCAGAAGTTGATCTTTTCATGAATTCAGAAAAGGCCTCTACCTTCCAGACTCTATTCGTGAGGTTTTGGTGCATAAAATACAGGTGGTAGGTGGGGTCTGAAGTCCTTTAGGGAATATTTGTCATTTGGGTTGCAGTACATCTTGATCGTTAGTGTTTTTCTCCCCCTAAGAGTTTTCTTATTTCTTTTAGAATTATAAAGTTTTAGAATTTTGGGTTCAAATTTTTGTGATATTTCTCCCCTCTCCCCCTTCCTCTCTCCCTCCGCTTCTCGTTAGAAGAAATTAATAAAAAGACACGAAAGGTTGGAACCGGCCATCACTGTTGCAAAGGCCCCGGGGACGACTGGGGCAGGTGTGGCTGCTGCAAGGGACACCAAAGCTGTGTGGGGCCCGCTGGCGGCATGACGAGGCCTCACCAAGGCCCCCAAAAGGCCAGGGGCAGGGAAGGAGGGACACCGAGCCTTCGGAGGCTACCACGTAGCTGCCGGAGAAAAGGCAGGAGCCTGGGGAGAGACCGGGGACGGAGAGGGCCTGGGACAGCAGCAGCCCCTCCGCGTCCCACCGAGGAGCGACTCGGTCTTGGAACCAGAGGAACGGGAAGTGAATGTGTCAAACTGTGGCCCAAGAAGGCGGCATTTTCTGTGACTGGAACCATGTTGAATTAATGTGTGTCCGTGAGAAATATCATTAAGGCGAGTCCTCCACAGAGACGGGGGTCAGGTGAGGAAGGAGTGAAGCAGGGCATTTGTTGGGGCTTGTTGGAGAAATAGATGCTCGTTTCTATACAAATCAGCCAGCTTGGGGGAGCAGAGAGCACGGCCTTTGCATCTGGGAATACTTGTGTTTGCCCAGAGGCTTCCGTGATCCTGACTCCAGGCAGGGATTTGACTGGCGAGCACATCTTCTGGAGCGTGGAAGTCACAGGCACTGCTGGGATGGATGGGTCCCCGTAACTGGGCCCAACCCCGTCTGGTTCCGGTTGTAGGGGACACCGGGCTTGTGCTCACAGTGATGTGCCGTCGCTGGCACCGAGGCAACATGGTGGTCCTCCCCCTGAAGCCGGGCCATTCCTTGGGCCACCACGGGCTCTGCTATGGCTCTCCATCTCCCCACCCTGTCTTGCTGAAGGCTGTTTCTTTCTTGTTTTGATATTTTCAAAACAGAAAGCAGTGGTGTTTTCTAAGAGAAAGGCTGCTGACGTACCCACTGATGGCAGGAATCAAGCCTGTCTTAAAAACCTGCCTTCTCTGCAGGGTGGGTTTTCGATACTTGGAACCCCAAAGCGGCCTTGTTTTGAGAGGGTTAACTAAGATTAATGAGGAAGAAACACGAAGCCATAAAGGATCAGCGTTCCCAATCAATGACTGAATAAATTTAGCGCGTACTCCACCTGCAGTTTCTTTGGCATAAACATCCGGATGCCCATTCCGAAAGGTTTTGCCTGTTTATGCTTCTAAATAACATACTAGGACAAGAACAGGGTGCACTTTCAATTTAATGGCGCTTTATTTAAGGTTTATATAGCAGTCGATGTACCGATCGGGAGGAATTCGCAGAATACAGAGACACGTTTAGTAAGCGCCAGATAGAGCCCTGTGAACCTCCGGCCCCCAGGCCCTAAGCAATTGTGAGTTGCCACGTCAGCATCTTATTTCGGAGAGAAAACAAGGAAAAGAAAAGAACTTGTAAGAGACTAATGGAGGCAGCAAAATGGGCTCTCTAACACCCACCCAGAGCCCAGTCATGGACTCGAGGACATTCTCCGTGGGAGAGACTTGGAAATAACTTTCAGAAAGCGCCTTCATGCGTTCGTTTCTGGAGCATGTGTGTGTACGCTGCCTATTTTGGGGGCGAGGGTGGGCGGTGGTGCAAAGACTCGGCCCCCTCGGTCTCTGACATCAGCCCCGTGCGAGCCAGAGAGCACCCATTTCTCTTTGATCCTGCCAAGGGCAGCCCGAAGTTGCCACTGTCTAGTCGACATTTGAATAATAAGCCTGATGAAGCCACTTAACCGCCTCCAATTATAGGTGCCAAGTGGGGGTACGGAAGAGAAAGGCCTTTTCCATGTGTGAATGGTTTCACAGCCCAATGTCATAATCAGATTCGAGAAATTGAACTTGCGGAAAGTTTGTGCTAGCCTTGTGGATTTTCATTTCAGATGTTGTCAACTCAAGGGCATTTGGACCAATCAATATCTGTCTGTCTTCTCGCACACAGAAAGTTGGCTATTAGAAAAGAGAGGCTTACAGCAGCCTCAGCCAATACCATTAGCCCTAGCCTTAGGGCACTCTGTCCACGCGCTTGGGCAAGCACCTGCCCCTCCCCTCCCCCACCATTAGGGAGGCCACTTGGGATGTCATTTGGACAGAGCGGGCAAAGAGCATTTCTTTATTCTTTCTCTTTTTTACACCCAGACTCCCCCAAAATCAATAAATCTGTTCTTTGCTTATTTTCAGAACTTTACTTCAATATAAGCAAGGACTTCCCTTCCAGCAACAAACTTGAGTAACACCATGTCAAGCTTATGTGGGTGTGTGTTTTCTTTCTCTGTTCCAATTTGAAAAATAATTGGAAATAATATCTGATTGATGTTCTCTCTCCCTCACTCTCTTTTTTAGCTAAAGATTTCCGAGATGAAAGACCGGGATTCACGGCCTTTCATGGTGCGGCACTTGGTTTGCCGCCCCTGCAGCCTTCTGTGCTGACAGGCTGTGCGAAATCAGGGGGCTGCGGTGTTGTTTTCTTTGTCAGAGAGAACTTTATACACATCGTCTTCATCGATGGCTATTTTTATTTTGTCGTTCCTGGTGCTTTTCTTGTGTTTTCCCTTTGCCTGGAACAGCTTCCTGACGGAGAGAAAACCCCGACGCGTTAAGGCCCCGGGAAGGGGGGAGTTGAGACTTGGTTAGTGAGGATATGAGGACCTCCCAGCAGGTCTTCCAGTTCCGTCCAGTTTATTGTGCTGTCTCCTCCTCTTTTTCTGTCTCTCTGTCTCTCTCCCTCTGCCTCTCGTTAGAAGAAACTAGTAAAAACGCACAAAAGGTTGGAACTGGCCGTCACTGTTGCGAAGGCCCCGGGGACGACTGGGGCAGGTGTGGCTGCTGCAAGGGACACCAAAGCCATGTGGGGCCCGCGGGCAGCATGATGAGGCCTCACCAAGGTCCCCAAAAGGCCAGGGGCAGGGTAGGAGGGACACCAAGCCTTCGGAGGCCACCACGTAGCTGCTGGAGAAAAGGCAGGGGTCTGGGGAGAGACCGGGGACGGAGAGGGCCTGGGACAGCAGCAGCCCCTCCGCGTCCCACCGAGGAACGACTCGGTCTTGGAACCAGAGGAACGGGAAGTGAATGTGTCAAACTGTGGCCCAAGAAGGCGGCATTTTCTGTGACTGGAACCACGTTGAATTAATGTGTGTCTGTGAGAAATATCATTAAGATGAAGTCCTCCGCAGAGACCGGGGGTCAGGGAATCTAATGTGGGTCTGTTGGGTTAGAGCCAGCCCCCTCCACCCCGACACCTGACCCACCCGGCGGTCCCCCGCGGGCAGATGGGGCGTCCTCCAAGGCAAAGACCTCAGCTGGCAGACAAAAGGAAAAGGGTGTTTCCTTCCCCTTTTTGGAGCGAGCCCAGTACCTCCAGCTCCCCCCTTTAATGCGGCTCTGGATCCTCCCTCCCTGACAGTTGCTGCAGAGGCAGCTGGGCTTGCCGCTCGGCGCAGGCGCACTCTTTACTTCATGGTAATTAGCAAGGGTAATTGGCTGGCATGGCTCCGGAATGGTCCACGAGGGGTTTGCCTCTGCGAAAGCAGAGGAGAGCTCAAGGTGAGGTCCTGAGCTTCGGCAACAAAGGCAGGTTCGAATCCACCTCTGGGACGGTGATGCCGGCACGGGGGCTGGGCTGGGGCGACAGGGGTTACTCAGGCCCCACTCTGTCCCGGGCTGTCCTGGGCTCCTCTGGTGTCACCCCTGTGGCCCCAGCGGGGAGGGGCCTGTGTGTCTGGAGCCTGGATGATGTTTGCTGTTTAGAGGCCGCATGAAATGTTTCCTTCCGAATGAGGACTTGGATCCCTGGCTCCAGGGTTGCCGTTCTGACCCTGACCTAAGGCTCGTCAGTCATCATTGTGCCGTCACTGTGGGTAAGCCCCACCCTCTCCCCAGAGGGTAAGAAATAGCTCGTGTGCTTTTTATTCATCTTTGCACTTTCCATGTCTGTCAGAGCCCCTCGCAGAGACAACCCTCAGACACGTGAAGCCCAATATGTCACTGGACACACTGGTGGGTCCCACTAACTTCTTCTTCTTCTT
>PVJD01010341.1:0-54490 GCA_004026545.1 Mormoops blainvillei
GTAATCCCAAGCTAGGAATCATGCCCCTGAGAAAAGGGTGGCGTGATCAGAAACACAGAAATGAAGAGCTTTAATCTAACAAATCGGCAGACACACACACATACACCACCTCCACCACCGGCAAAACACATCGTTGGCAATCAAGATAATGTAGCCTGTGGGAAGCTTGATTTATCAATAAGCTAAACCACTTTTTTATTGCTCAATAAAAACAGGAGTTTCCCTAATGGTACACCGTGGCTCTTATCGTATTCTACCTTGGAGATGCCGAACTCTAATGAGTGAAATAATGTGTGTTCCAGTGTGTTATGGGAAAAGTCTCAACTCTGGTAAACTAATATTTTTCTTCTTAAAGAATATCATTTCAGGGATTTCATTGTGTGTGATTTCCTTTTTAAACAACTGGAGTCGCTGTCTGGGGGGAAAAAGGTTAATGGATTGTGTTGAGAAAAGGGAGAAGAATAGAAATAAAAATGTATTAAATCTTTAAAGTTTATATCTAGGAACTTTGCTATGCTGGTGATGGGGATTTGAATATAGTATCTTCCAAAAAACCATTAATTTAAAGTTGCCTTCAATGATTCACAAATCACCAAGGCACATTTGGGAAGCATATATTTTAGACCACATAACACAGAAATAATCAATTTCTCAGATGTTGCATTGACAGTTTGTGGGTTTAAAATCCACTTTTATAGAAACATTCTCCCACCCCATCCCAGATTGCATCTTGTTCATCACTCAACTTTTCAGAGAGGACTGACAGAATCTTAAAAGGTTTTCAGGAAAACATTATGAATTCCTTTCATAAACCTGTGACAGAGTTTGAAGGACCTGTCTCTTGTGTCTAATTTAACCTTTCCTGAGTAATCTAGAGATCATTTACTCTCATTCGTCCTCAGCAGAGATAGAACGCAACCAACCATGTTATGTATCACAGTTCCTGATGTTGAGCAGACCCTTGTTCTAAACCCTGAATACTTTTTTCTTTTAATTTTAAAGATTTTATTCATTTGCCTGTAGAGGGGAAAGGAGGGAGAAAGAGTGGGAGAAAAACAGCAATGTGTGGTTGCCTGTTACGTGTTCCCTACCGGGGACCTGGCCTGCAACCCAGGCATGTACCTTGACTGGCTGGGAATCGAACCAGCGACCTGTTGCTTCTCAGGCTGGTACTCAATCCACTGAGCCACACCAGCCAAGGTGAAACCCTGAATTCTTGATCAGTGTCTTTGGACTTGTTCTGGCTTTTCTGTTCATGCAACATTGAGAAATGTGTTTCTTTTACTTGAAGTGGGAATTATAAGGATCCAAAAAGAAAAACAACTGAAGATAGTCTAGTGGTTAAGAGTATGGATGTTAGTGTTAGATGGTACCCCGTGTTTGAAATCTGGCTCTCCACCTGCAAACTCCTTCAGGTAGGTATATTACTCAACTTCCTTTCACCTCAGTTTCCCCACATGTAAAATAGCAATAATAATTTTATCTACCACATAGAACTATTGTGAGGACTTCAGAACCTAATGTACATGACACGCTTAGTTCAGGGCCTGGTGTTTAGCACATATTCAATCACAGTTAGCCTTCACAGTGATAAATATAAAATCGCTATTTTTTTCTTAAGTGGGGCAAGTGGTCGGTGATGATGCTTCAAAAAAGAAAATAGAAAATTATGAAGTTTTACATTTCCAGGAAGATAAAAGGGCTAATATTATTAACAAGTAAATTACTATCTTTTCCAGAATAACAGTTTACTGGCCTGTGGTTCACTCATTCCATTTAGATTTAGTGTTTGCAGTATTCTCAAAGCCAGTGATAGGACTGTGGGAGGTATACGGGATATGATGAATGTCCTGACCTCAGGACAGGACCCCCTAACAAGAGATGACCTTAGTGACTTCAGGAATGAAGATCATTGATGGGGTCGGCAGGGGTGGAATTCATGCCTGTTTTTCTCACCAGGTCGAGAGTGTGATGTCTGAGTGAGTCATTCACAGGGGGCTGTCCTCTGACTCACCCTTCGGTGCTCACTTCGGCCTCTTAAGTTTCCCTTCTCTCTGTTATCAGGCAATATCAAGTTAATTTGCTTTCCTTTGCCAGACACCTTGGTGCTGATTAATTCTAATCTCTAGTGTGGAAGAAACTGGAGAGCTTGGGTGTATTCTTACTGTCTGTACTTAAGACTGAACTTGCGGTGCTTCTGAGGATTATGAGGAGTGGATATTATCCAGGGGAAACTAAAGCATATTTATTAGGCAAAGTGCACATTCAAAGGATGGCTGGGTTTTTTTTTTTTAATCAAAATACATTTTAATCTTGTTGCTAGGATGAAGTGGCAAAAGACATTTAGCCCTAATTAAGCATCTGCCAGTAAAATGAAATATGGTTCTACCTTTTAATTATCCACATTTATTATTTTAGTAGCATGTTTGCCTGAGGACATTTAAGCACCTCCCCCATCCCCAAGAAATGGAGGCACAGTTTCCTTGAAAATGCTTCCCTGTATCTCAGAATTTTGAAACTTCAAATGTGTGTCAGATTCATGTTTCCTTACCAGAGCCTTGAAAGCAAGCTAAATACTGGGTGAGAAAGGAGCCTTCAGTTCCTTGGTAGACGGGTAACCATTCCCGAAGATTTTGCTGATGCTGTGGAAAGGTCAGAGGCCCCTCTGTGTGATCTCATCTCAGTCCGTACTTCTCTTGTCATAGCAACTGTCTCACTGTGTTGGTGGGGTGAATTAGAAGGTCCCCCCTTCTAGCCTGTAATCTTCTTGAGGGTAGGGATCTCGGTCACCTACTTTGTCATATTACCTCCAGCACCTGGCACGGGGCAGGCACATATTTTTTTTTAATGAGGTATGTCATAAACCATAGTACATCTTTGATCTGTTTCTTATGGTATGGGATCTGTGGCAAAATAGTAGTAGAAGTGGAAGTAATAATAGCATGGTGTTAAGATGCATAGGATGATACATGTGATAGTATTAATGAGAGTAAACAAATTATTATACAAAGGTACACTAATCGATAATGATAATAACAATATGTTATTCAAAATACAATATGAGGCAGCTTCTTGTTGTTCAAGCATATTTTTTAAGCTCTCAGCTAGACTGGTAAGAGACAAGTGAAAAACATTTTTTTTAATCTGTAAGTGGTGGACTCCCTTCTTACGGCTGAATGGGTTGTTTTCTGCGCTCTCAGGAGGCAGGGGAGTACGGCAGGGTCTGTCTCAGAGCCAGAGCACAGCATCAGAGGGACTGAGCTACCTAGGGAGGTGACGGTCCATTAGAGAAGACTTCATTATGAGACAGTTGCTTTTCTTAGGGAGTTTGACTTTTTTTTTTCCTTTCTCAGAGAACTGAGCAAAGCCCTATACTACTCGTGCAGTTGTTTTAGAATAGTTTCTCGGAGTTTTGTCTGTGGAAAGCTATACGATCATTCTCTCGCTTAATCGTCAGTCCCGAAACGTGACAATGTGGAAAACCAGGCACAGAACAGGTAAAACGCTGGGCTGCAATGGCCCGGGGAAATGGGAGCAGGGACTTAGATGAAGAAAACGATTCATCAAAGCCTCGCATGCCGGCCTCCTGCTGCTTCCGTGCAGTTCGAGAAATGAAAACCACCTTGGAGGAGAAAGAGGGATTCTCACTTCCCTCCTTGATTTTACTTATTCAGTTCGTGATGCCAAGCATCCTACTACAGAGAACTTCCAACAGTTGAAGAACATAAAGCCGTGAGGAATGGTAAGCGTCAGAGAGCTGTGTTAAATTCCTCCCCAAGTGCCCATTGCCAGGTGTATCTGAGAAGTGGTTGGCAACTACAGCCACGGCAGAAAGCCGCTGATGGGCTTTGTGGAAGTGTGATAATGAGCATAGATAAAAGGCGTGGGGACAGCTGTTAGTAGGCACCGGGCTGCAGTTGGCATGGTGCTGAATGTTAAATACTATTCCAGAATTCTTCCTTTTCTACAGAACAAGTTGGCACTAAGACTAGAACGCTTTTGTTAAAAGTTGACCAGAAATGAATGATTTTCATTCTTTTTCTCTTTCAGTTCCTCTCCTCCTGCCTTTTATTTTTCTCTTCTTTGAATAACGGAGCATATATCCCTTCTATTAGTTTGAAAATGCTCTAACTTTTATTCTCCCAATAGGATTAGACCTGCTAAGAGTAACTAGTGTTTTCTATCTGATAAGTAAGGGGATTACAGCAATAACCGCTGTCAGCATTTTTCTCATTTAAACAAATAAAGCTGACAAATGATAAAGCACTGGGCTGCTCTGTTATGTTTAGTACATGGAGAGCAATTATTCAGCTGCTGCCAACACTAGTCTATCTACAACTAAACCATCCAATGGCGTAGAAAGCTTATTAGCATATCAGTCCCACAGTCATATTTTTATATTCTGTAAGACTCTACTCCATAATAAAGGCTGATGGTTATAACTTGCATAATAATTTAAAGGGTTGGACTTTCCCGTGCCTGTTAGAGTTAGACAACTTATCGGGCAGAATGCTACTCTTGTTCAGGGGATGCCGTCTTGTGTTTGCCTGGGATTTTTGCCCCCTGTGGCATTTTCCATGAACAAGTTAGCTGCCAGCTCTTGCAGTGTAGAAGTGGAGGGCTACCTGGGCAACACTACTGGGTGAACTTAAGAGCAGGCAGGTGGGCATAGAGCTGCTTTGGACGAATGGTTCCCGTTCATGGCTTCTCGTGTGTGTGTGCACAAGCACATGTGTGCATAACATTTACATGCAGTATATATGTATACACGCATATATAAAATATATCTCACTAGACAGAACTATGGTGAAGAGTTGAGAGAGAATATACTAGTTGTAAAATTTTTATCTTGTTCCATAGAGTTACTTCTTGTTATGGTGGAGAAAAGTATAATAGATACAAAGTGTTCATGATTGTCCAGAAGTTCTCCTGGACTGTTTGACAAGCTTGATGGCCTTATGTTAGAAGAAGAAGGCCTGATTCAGAGGGATAATATAGACTACCTGTAGGGGGATGGTGCTGTCACTTGGAGCCTTTTAAAGAAACCCGCCACCGGAAGACTACCTGAGGAGCAAATACACTGCCTATGGAAATAGCGATTTTACATTTGTTTTGTTTTTCCAATCTCAGTGGGAACCTCAGTGAAGGACCTGTCACCTGAGCCCTTCTAAGGTTGAAACTGTGACTTTAACATTTTCCTCTCACCTATGCTTAGTCGAAAAAAAGGGCTACCAAACTTCCTGACAAGAACGGGGTAAGATCAGTTATGACCCTCATGGTGGGGTCCATGGTCTGCTGCTTTTGCTTTCTGGGACAAATGCGCAGCTGTCTACCATGTGTAATAACCATGGTTTCTAGTTTCTGTATTTGGTGCTCTGACATCTTGGGGCTTAGCTGACTCTGGAGGGACTGCCCTGCCAAGGGCTGGCTAATGCCTGGGGAGAGCAAACACTTTGCCTGAGAGCATGCCTTTTATATGCACAGCATCCAATCCAGAACCCCTGCCCCCAACCATTTCTTTTACCGAGCTCTCACCCTCTGGGCCAGTAATATTTTCCTGCCCTAACCCCAGGACCAGCACCAGACAACTAGGGACAGCCGTCATGACTCAAAGCCCACTGGAAGTATTCAAGCGAGCCAATTCTAAGTCCGCTTCCTCTGACTTTCTAATTCCTTCCCACGGAAACCATGAAAAGGCTCTTAGCCACAGTTTCTCCTGCCCTTCTGCCTCCTGACCAACCCTGGTGTCTCCCCCTGTGGCTCAGCCATGCCTCCCATTTTCAGGGATTTGTGAGTGGAAACATTTCCCCTTCTCACAGTTGTTTCTGTTTCTTTGTGCCCTGCCCTACGTCATTAAAACTGATCCCAGGTACCCTTCAGCGCCATGATACCTAGATTAAATCATAGCCAGTTTTGAGGTTTGGATGTGAGAACTTCCTGTTGTATGAACATAATAATCCTGAACCATTTTGCGATGGTGTCTGTCTGTATTTCCAACCGAGAGGAGGCTGATAGCTTAGATACTCTTGTAAGACGGAGAAAGTGAAAACGTAGACTTGTTTTCCATTAGCTTGAAGGCATTTCTGTCCCTTCAGGTTTATCGAATGCTTCTTCAGTGAGACCCCGATTCCCAAACGGTGGCATATTCTGTCCTAATATGTCTCCATGTCCTGTGATGCTCTGTCATATGGAAGTTACCCTGCCTCTCACCAAGAGGCATTGGTTTGTTGTTCTCTCTCCTCCCTCTCACTATTCCAAGTAGATACTCTGCCATCTGCCTCAAATCAGAGAGAAAAAAATAAAACAAGCCCTCTTTTCTATAGCCTAGTTCCTTGTTTTTATTTATTCAGCCTCACTTTCTGATCCCCAGTGTGGGTGCTGCACTCTTCTCTGCTTCCTGTCTTGACAAACCCTTTTTTTAAACCTTACTTTGTTATTTCTCTCTGCGATAGTCTCCCTTTCTCTTCTCTCCCTGCCAACTTCGCCATTTTCTTGTCCTTGTCTTCCCACCTCTTTTAAATCTAAGGGGACCAAAAAACAACAACAATAACACCATCTCTAAGGCTTCCTTCCTTCCTATTCGATGCCAGGGACAGCTCTCAGGTGGGAAAGAAGGCGTCCAGACGCACTTTGCACAAACAGCAGAAATGTGAAATTGACCATCATCAACTTGATTTTTCTATACGTGGTCCCTCCTACAAGATTACAAAGTAAAACTCAAATTGTAGATGGTAATTTGTGTGACCATAACGCTCTCTCTCATCACGCAGTGTAAATAACACATCATTGACTGGGTGGAGGAGAATGTTTCCCCAGACTGACTAATCCCACACCTCCATACTTGTTCCTTAAATCCTACCACCACTCAAGATAGAGTCAAGGTCCACTTCCCCCTCCTGAGTCCCTGGCTCCTTTAGGCTCTACTCATGATCCTGTCCCCTGAATTCATTGGGAACTTAAAGGTGAAAGCAGAGTTATGCAACTAATGCACTTAATTTTTATTTAAATGTTCTATATGTTAGCCTTATTTCCATAATGAAGTGTACCATAAATACTTAAAATTCAGGAACAGAATTATCGTGCTGGTTTTGGTATAAAACAGATGTAGGCTCAAACCCCAGATCTTCTGTTTACAGATAGCGTGACTGTGGACAAATGACATCGTGTCTGCAAGTCATAGTTCTCTCCTCTGCAAAGCACGGCTACAGGAGTGTGCTCTGCGTTAATGCGTGGGGAAATGTAATGAGTGAGTAGGTTAAAGGCTTATCGTGATGCTAGACACTTAAGTGACATTCAAGAAGCATCGCCTTTTTTCTCCCACGCTGCCTCTCCTGAACGAGGCCCCGCCTCGCAAGCGCTCACTGTGTGGAGAGCCCGCTGACTGTAAAGGCTGCTGCCCTGCCTGCGATGGTTAAGCGGATATGACTAGTGAGGAGTGTCCCCTTTCATGCTTGGCATTCTGTTCAAGGTGACTGTCCTTCCCAAAGAGAGAAAGGCTGAGAGTCCTAGATCAGAGTTTTGAAAGAAACTCACACTCCCCAGGAAGAAGTACCAAGCAGATCAGGTTTTCTCACCATTAGAAGGAGAATGCAAAATACTTACAATAACAACAACGTTAAAAGGTCAAGGTCTTAGTTTTATCTCATTTCACAAATGGACCCTTAGCCCCTCGTTCTGCCAAAACCTCTCTTTCTTTCACCTCCTCGGGCTGCTGTTTCAAAGGCCTTCCTGAGTCGTCCCCTCAGGCCCTAAGGCTAACGTAGTCCCACTGGCCTGTGTCGCATTTGCTGGCCCTCCCCGGGCATGGTTGCCGTCCTCTTTTCCTCCTGAACCACACCGCTAGAGTGACCCCTCCCCACTGCCATAGTCTGGGGAGGGGCATTTAGAGCCACCTGGAAGTATGTCACTGAAGTTGGTATGTTGAGCCCTCTTTACCTTCTAGAATCTCAGCAACTAATTTGGCAGTACAGTTACAGTTCCCATAGTAGATTTTACACCAAGAAAGGGTTTTTTTAAAACAAAAACAAAAACCAAAAAACAACAAAAGGCACTAAGCCCAGGCCCTGTAGAAACAATTATATTGTGTTGGAGCCACATTGGTTAGTGATATTTTACCTTCATTCTTTCGGGTCTACTCAGCTGTTGGGATTTAATTAGCAGTAATATATTATTGTCAAAGTAATTAAAACCTCTTCTTGATTAAAAACAGAATTGTTTAATTAACAGGAAAGGTTTGGCTGGCCTTACCTTTCCATCGGAGAACTATACCAGCCTCAGTGGATTTGCTCTGTCTCCCCATCAGGCCTGAAGGTCCGGGAGGTGTTTATCAACGTTACCAGGCAGCAGGTGGAAGATTTCCATGGGCCGGAGGACTACTGGTGCCAGTGTGTGGCATGGAGCCACCTGGGGACCTCCAAGAGCAGGAAGGCCTCTGTACGCATAGCTTGTGAGTATATTCTGGGTGACTTTCTTGTCCTGTGGGAACACAAACAAGACTTCATGGAGTCGTAAAGGGGCTTCGGACACGCCAGGTGCTCTTGCAGAGTAAACGTTAGGAGACAGCAGAAAGCCATCAGAATTGTCTCTACTTCTCCTGAATTACTCTTTTAAAATTGTACATTAAGTGTTTGATAATTTCCTCTGGAGTACAGTCAGCAGATCAGTTTGGCTAAGAGATTCTGCCTAGATTGCCAAAGTGCAGGTGTCTCAGCAGTGCCAGGAAAAATGGTTCTCGAGAGGAAGGAGCCCACACAGATGGATTCTGCTGTTCATCGTCAATGGCGAAGTTCAAGGGGCATTGATGGGAAAAGTTGAGCAATGACTGTTTACTGTACTTTCCAGCAAATCTGCAAAAATAAGACATTAAAGAGTAAGGGATTTTTATAGCCTGCTGTTAAGCCTCTTCCCTCTGAATCTTAAAACATGAAAATGGGTTTTAGAACTGCCTTTGTTTGCCCCAAATAGGACTTAAAAAAAAAAAATAGATGCTTGGGTGGGGGGTGGGGAAAAAGGAAATTGCTTTTCAGGAGAGTCTATTTCTTTATCATATTTCAGCATCAGTGTTTTCTTTATCTCAAACATATCAAGAAATAAACAAACTTCCTTTCTCATCCTTTAACGTGTCTTCATCTCGCCCACTCCCATAGGTGCCCAGGAAACCTCCTTTCTGTGCTCAGGAGTGTAAAAACCCCTCAAGAAAGAAATTGAGAGGGAGAGAGCAGAGGTGGTTATTGTTGTTTTATTCAAATGCTGCCTTTGGAGAGTGTTATAAAGAATATGGGACAAGGGGGATTTATTCGAGGACTCAAGGAATTCTTCACAGCAGTTGTCGATGGTTTAGGGATTAAGAATAGGAGTGAATTGCTATTTGCAGAGACATGTATGCTTCTTGGGAAATGAAACCTTCCTCTCAAAATATGCATTTCACCTTCACTGTCCTGGCAGCTTGGGACTCCCTCTCCTGGGGGTTGGCCGGACCCTCATAGGACAAGGAGACGAGGTTGTCTTGTAAGCTGTGCTCTTGATCTAAGGGCCATAGGAAACATTTGCTCTATACCTATTTAGTGAATTTCAGCCAACAGATACTTTATGACATTAAAGTAGCAGGTCAGCTGAGAGAGGGGATGTGTTTGCTTTTGCTCTCCCTTCACTGGCCTAGGTCTGAACTCACTGCACAGCCTCATCCAGGCTGGCCCGGGCCTTTGACCCTAGTCAGGGGGAAGCAGGTTATCCCCCAACTCTGTCCAAAGACAGGAGAGGCAATGCAGAGGATGGGATTTCAACATGGGTTCCATCAAATTCCTTCTGCCCAACGTCACTTTTCCTCTTCTGCACCTTCCTCCGCTTCTCTGGGACCCATGTGACCTATTCCACGAATTGCTGTAAGTAGCCTCTCACAAATGGGTCTACTACCTCTAATCTGTCTCACCTCCGTCCTTGCTCACTGAACTCCAGATAGTCACATGCCTGCTAGAAACTTCCAGAGGTGTTCCCCTGGCTTACACAGTTTGGCAAAGAATGGCTCAGACTCACCTTTACTAATTTCCCGTAACTTTTGATTGTGTGTATGTACGTCACCCTTCCAAGCATGGTCTGCATGTCCCCTCGCCTCGGAGACAGGTTCCTTTGCCCCCGCGGTTTCTAGTTTCCCACATGTACCCTGGCAGTGAAGAGCCCAGACACTGGAGTCCTGGTGGTTTCCAGTCCCCGCTCCACCACTTAGTTTTGTGATGGTGGACGATTTATTTCTCTCTGTGTGTCTTATGTCCTGAATGACGAAAGGGCACCTATTCCTAGAATTATTGCAAGAATTAGAAGTATCGACAACTCTAGGTGCTTAAAACTCTACCTGGCACAGAGCTGGCCCTCCTCAACCCCTAGCTGCTATTTCAGGGTGTATTTGAGTCCCCCAAGCACCAGCATCATCCCCAGTAGGTGCGTTAGTATTTACTGAAACTAACTGAACTGAATGATAGTTTTAGTGCCTTAGTCTTTTTCCCCCCCTGTGGATTGTGGCTTTGTGGACTTTCAAAATCCATTCTAGACTAGTCCTGTGTTTCCAGCTCTCCCAAGCCTGATAGGATCAAAGAATGTTAAAAATGAAAAACACTTTTCTCTCACTTCCCACGTTTTTAGTCACCTAGTTCTTTTAGATTAATAATTTTGTAAATCTCTTCATGAATTAAAATCGTTTTGTCATTCTTGTACATATACATTCACAGGAATATGGTAAAGCTAGGAGTGTAAGTTATAAAAGCAATATCAGTAAAGCCTATATTATGTAATTACTGTAATGTCTAGTACTAGTCACAACACATTTTTAATTCTTATGTCACAAATGACAGATTCTTTAACTTATTCAAAATTACGCAAGTCAAGACTTGATTTGTCATTAAATATTGCATCTGACTTGGGGACCAATGTATATTAAAATGTAAATTGAAATGTAACTATGTTTAATGGCATCATAAGTGGAGGGAAAAAACTGCCTTTAGGACTTTGCTTAGAATTCTTTTGATTTGCTTGTAGGAAAAAAAGAAACACTTATTTTTTTATAACTTTCATGTTTTGTTGAAATAAGAGATTTCTGGCTGCTATTTGCAAGCACTTCTCAACAAACAACACACTGCACATGAGAAGAGGCTTTATGTCCAATAAATGAAAAACCAAATTGAATATAATTGTCACTGTTTTTTTTCTTTATAAGATTGGTTTTTAAAGTACTAAAGACATTTTAATGAGCTAAATAAGGATTTTGATAGATGAATGTAGCTTCTAAATCTGATGACAATTGTCTTCAGGGGACTTTGCAAAATTAGCATCATTTTTATATTATTCACTAAATTACTGTAGTTCCACATCAGAGCCGCAAACACTTCCTATATTTAACCAATGATCCATTACGAATTTAACAGTTTCCAAACCACAGTAGGCAAAACCTTCATGGCAGCTAGGACACTCGGCGGAGGGATGGATTGACTGGAGGGCCTTGACATGATCAGGTTAGCTGATCTTCAAAAGCACCAGGAAGCTCACTGGCATGCTATCACTGAGCCTTTAATTTTAAAGGAAAATAACATAACCACAATCATTTTATTTATTTATATAACTCACATTTTCATGGACAAGGACCAATCTGGGCAATCAGTTAGAAATGCAGGTTTCCGGCTCCCACCCCAGACCTGTTGGACCAGACCCTAGTGGGATGACCAGGGAAGCTGTGTTGGTATGAAGTTATCCACGTGGTCCTGTGATTGGGTAACTTTGGGATGTCTTGTTCAGGAGCAGTGTTTCTCAGACTTCAAACACACATGCAGATAAACTGCAATCTTATTAAAATACAGATGGTTCAATTAAAACGATTCCACTAAGTGCAATCCAAAGTCGGAGATTCTAGTATTTCTGAGTTTCCAGGTGATGCTAACCATGCCATTTGGCTCGTTGACCATTCTTTGAGTAGCAAGACCCTAGAAAACCTTTAGGAAGCAGTATTTGGGAAATGTTGATTTAACCCATTCCTCCAGCTTTATCATTTATTGGCTGAGGAAGTGATGTTGGGGAAGGTTAGGTGACTTGACCAAAGGTCACCCAGCAGATGGCAGACGTGGAACCAGACCTTATACTCTGTTCCTGCTCCCCGAGTGCTCTTGCTCCTAAGCTGTGTTCATTCCTTTCTGTGAAATGGGAGTTCGAGAACCGTGATAGAAAGAAAAGTTCATGGGCATTTGAGGGTTTCCTTGAAGAAGACAGTCTTTGCTTTCATTTTCTGTTTCTGGGTGAACTGCATTTCTCACAGTCAAGTATGTGCATATATATTTATGTATGTGTGTTGTAGTTATATATACTTTTATTATTTATACGTGTATATAGTTATATGTTTATATGTTTACGTATTATATGCAATTATGTAGTCTATATTAATACATTTCATATAAGTATCAAAATCAGAACACATTGCTTGCTGCCTTAGTGCCTATGCAACAGTGTGTAGCCAACATTCCTGCCATCTTCCACTCGTATGTCCCTTAATAATGCCACACTGTGTCAGAGGTGTTGGCTGCCCACCCAACCGCCTGGGGCTGGAAATAGCGGAGGCCCCATTTCTAAAGCGATTTTTCGAAAGGTAAAAATAAATAAATAAAGCCACCCCCACGTTACCCCCACCAGGTTGGCAGAAGCCCGTCTCCAGGGAGCGCCTCCCACGGCCTCCTCCCGTTTGTCTGACTCCATCCAGCTGGAGGTGGCCGGGCTGCTGTGGCATCTGTTGCTTCTGCGGCTGGATGGTTGTCAGAGCCAGGAATATTCAATTATGCGGAGTTCTTTATTTTCATGGGTGAGCATTTGGCTGCGTGGCCATTGCTTTTCTTTCCTGTTTTTCTCCGTCGCCTTCATCTGCTTACAAAATGTTTTTCCTCTATCATTAACCCCTGGTTGGTCAATCCCTTCTTGACACTTGGGCCTTGTTTTCAATATGGGGTTGGGGGTCAGGGGAATAAGGGAAACATTTGCCTATTACAGTCACATAGCCAGCTGACTACTTGGAATAAAGCGCAGCAGGAAACCACTACTTTGATTTTTTTTAATATAAATAAATGATGCATCTTGAATATAATTTAAATATACTATTTATTTCACATACTCCTAAAATATCTATGCAATTATGCCAAGAATAAGTGAAGAGTTTAAAGGAGAATCTCATTTAAAAGCTCTCAAACTCCCTAGCTAATTTTATAGGCATGTAGTAAAAATGGTATTTTCATTTGTGGGTGTTTTGTTTTTTTTATGCGGGGTGGGGAGATCATATCTTTTTGAAAAGTATACAAGAAGGATATCCAGTTAAATCTCAGATGTGGCTCTCTGCTCCATGACTTTGATAGGTAATTTTACCTGCTAAAACTGTTACTGACTCCCTCTAATAGCAAAATTAAATATAACAATAAATACAGGCACATCTGTCTGGTATTCAGACCCAGCCGTAACCCGCGTTTGGAGCCTCATCTCCCATTGCATCCGTAGGGGTGTGCTGAGGGCCAGCTGAGTCAACGCAGCTCAGATTCGGGGACATGTGACCCGTTTTCCCCCTTCTTGACAGGCTCCGTCCTGGAGCCTGTTCTCAACCCTGTGTCTTCCGGCTAACTCCTACATCCAAGGCCCATCTCACAGGCTGTCTCTTTACTAAGCCTAGGTTAGCAAATCCCTCAGTACTGACTGACCTCAGTGGCCTGGCACACCAGCCAAGCCATGACAAAAGATAAAGCTAACCTTCTAGCATCTCCGGTGTCAAATCTGATGAAAATCTGAATATCCGCCTCAGAGTTCTCCTAACCTTTATTTGGTACTTCTCCCATGGTGCTTATAATTTTCCCAGGATCGGTTATTTTGAAGTTATTTTTATTAGGTTAGAGCCTGCTTTTAAGTTTTAACTACATTGCCCTCCCTGTCTTGACATTGTAGAAGGAACTACAGCATGAAGTGAGAGCGAGGTGAGGTATGGACTAATGTGGTTTCTTAAAATATATTTTGATTTTGACATAGTTTCAGATTTTTAGAAAAGTTATAATATAACAAAGAATTCCCTGAAGCCCTTTACTGATATTTTTCCAATTGTTAACATTTTACCACGTTTGCTCTGGCATTTTCTCTCTTTCTGTGTTTATCTATATATGTATTGGAATATAGACAACTGAGGTTTATTTTTTGACTTGTTTAAAATAAAGTTGCGGATGTGATACTCCCTTTCCCTTAAATACTTCATTGTGTAGGTTTCTTTAAAAAAATATTCTTGACATAACTGTACTATAATTATTAAGAAATTAGCAGTAACATTAATACTGTTATATAATCTAGAGACCTTATTCACATTTTATCAATTGTTCAGTAATGTCCTTTATGACAGCCGCAGAAATCCTAGAGCATGGCTTACATCTAGTTGAGAGGTTTCTATAGCCTCCTTTAATCCACGTAACTCCTGCCTTCCTTTGTCCTTTAATGCTTGAGTTTTTGAAGTGTAAATGCCAATTATGTTTCATAATGTCACTCAGTTCGAATAAGTAAAAAGGAAACTGCAGTGACTAGAAGGGCCTCCCATTGGCCAAATCTGTGACAATGTGAGCATCAAAATAAGCGATAGTGAAGAATTGTAACTCATTAAATAAGCATCCGAGGACCTGGGGGCGCTCTCACAGCTGCTCGGTGGGGTGCTGCCGAGTTCATGAATGGCTTGGTAAAGGCGATCAGCGCAGGGAGGGCTGGGGGAGTGGGGTAAAGAATCTACACTCAGATGTTTTAAATTAATGGATGAGTGAATATGTAAATAAATACACGCAGAAAAGGGAGAATTATTCTTATAGGAGAATAAATGAATAAAAGTAGAAGCAGTGAAGGAAATGGAAACTCATGATTTGGCATCTATCATTAATATTAATTGATTCAGACAAGTACTATGGCTGCTAAACCTAGTGAGTAAAAGTTTAAGGAGTAACAGAATGTTTACATAATCTCATACTGTCTCCCCACAATATACTTAATAATTACAAAGAGGGAGTTAGTAATGTTACAGTAAAATTCTGCCGTATACCACCTTAATCCAGTGATTGGAGTTTATATAATTAGCACTAGGATAAACCCCCAGTATACATCTCCTGCTGTGGTAAATGGAGAAGACTGTATCACTTCAGTGACGTCCCTTCTAAAAGTATCCACTGTGTATTTAACAATAGGAAAACATTGAAAAAACTTAAATTGAGAAACATTTTACATAATAGGCCATTTTTAACTGTGTACATCTCTCACAATGCTGGGCTCGTTGGACCACTGCTGGCTGTTCTGGGGGTATAAGAAGCCACAACATAAACATGGTACATCTTTCTGAAGCATCAGTTATACCCCTCCTCCCCCCCGCCCCATGGTCAGTCAAATATAAAGATGGATGCAGTGGGGCGTAGAATGCAAACTTCTCTCGAATTGGGAAGATGCACCTTGAAACTTCAGAGCCATTTATTTTGTGTGTGCCACATCTTTTTGGGCTCCACCCATAAATGTCTTGAGGATGTGAATTTATTCTGCTTTGCCAGTATGGGCACTTCAGTAGAAAGTGTGAGAAACACTGAGCTATAAACAATTGTGATTCTATGAAGAGAGTAGAATGATCTGTTTGAAATGGATATAAATTGAGCACCCTTTGCTTACTGTGTGCACAAGTGAGTCCATCAGCCTTAAAGATGGGAACTACTGGGCAGAATCATGTTGCTTTATGGTAGATCCTCCTGTGAATGATAAAAAGAATTTCCCCGAATAATTTTCCTTCATGTTATTTATTGCCAACCATTATTTTACCAAGAAGAATTTGCAGAAATATGGCCACAACCTTTTTAGGAAATCACGACTAAATTCAATCTGCCCTTCTTGTGGTAAAATACACCTCCAAGTTCCTGGAAAATGGCCATTTCTATAAAAAAAAAACACAAACCCTCCGTGAAAGTTTATTAGGGCAGAAGAAATAGGTTTTATTTCAATTCAGCACGCATTTTCTCCACTAAAGAAATCTTCCAACGGATAATGTAAACAGACATTGAACCAAAAAAACAAAAACAAAACTTATCTTTGTTAAACTCTGAAGACATCTCCAGCCCTGTGGTATTATTTTTAAATCAGCTCGCCTCCCCTCCACCAGAGTGAGGACGAGTGTGCGCCTCCTAGAAATGTGTTAAGTGGTACAGGAGTGCCAAGGCGTGGAAGTGTCCGCCGTCCGTGAATAATTATCTCCCACATTCTAGGCAGCACAACAGTACGGCTCTGTCCCTTCCCCCGGAAGCGTTTACGGCGTACTGAGGGGATCTACTTCTAAACAGGTCTCCTCAGTGCAGCGTGGTTGGTGGCTAGCGTGGCGTGTTTTAGTTAGGAGCCTGCAAGAGGGACAATGTACTGATCCCTGAGGTCTAAGATGCCCTTCCTGAACTAATCCCTAAGGAAGAAGGAGGGTTACCCATCTAAGGAACTTTTTCAGGTTAAGGAAGGAGCTTGAGAAAAAGCACAGAGACGTGGAACAGTACGGGAACTGCAGGGACGTACGTGGGAAAGCAAGGGATGGGGCTACCCGTGTTTTCCCATGCAGGGATACGCAGACGGGTCAGATCATGGAGGATGTTTGCATTCTCTAAGGGTTTATGGGGCCTGGGGCCCTTGCTGGGTCATAAGCACGGCAGTGATGGGATCATATTTTCAAACCCCCCCTACCCTACCATTTACCACAGCAGGAGAGATTTAAGAGGGACAAGACTCGAAGAAGATTTGTGCTGATCTGAGACCCCTGATGGGACTTGAACTTTTGCAGGGATGGTATAGGTTAAAGAAGAGGGGGCAAATGTGAGGTTCCCTGAAGGTGAAATTACCAAGTGTCAGTGGCTGCTTGGCTGCAGAGCTGAGGGGAAGTGAGGCCGGAGTTTAGAAATTCATCCCAGTTTGAGGTTTTCTCGGTTTCTGGCTTAAGTGACTGACTGAATTGATGGTGATTCCGTTCATGGTATTATTAATAGAGTAGAAGAAGCTTAGTGTGAAGACAAGACACTGAGTTGAGTGTTGATCATGTTATGTGTGAATGACCCATGGGATATTCAGTGAACTGTTTCCATCACGCTGTCGTATTTTTGAGCCTGAAGCCCAGATACTAACATCAAACTCAGAACTGAGAGCCATTGGCACTCACTGATACCTCTGTGGACCTGGGCAAAGCAGTGCCGTGAGACAGGGTGACAGGAGATTGTAGTGGACCTTGGGCTCAATAGGAAATGTGAAAGCAGAGATGGTATGGACGACCATTTCCAAAAAAAAAAAAAAAAGTGATTAAAGAGAGAAAAGCTTGAGCAATGACTGGAGTAACTATTTGAGGAAGAGCTGGTGATTTAACACAGGCATGATAATTATGTGGACTCATATATTTGAAATGTATCGAAAAGGAATAGGAGTGGTGGGAAGAGTGCAGAGGTAAACGTCAGGAGCCCTGGGTTTGAGTTCTAGGCTCCACCATCTAGCTTTGCACTCTGTTCTAGACTATCCTAAACCCCGCTGCACATGAGAGTCACGGATGTGGCTCTTAAAATTTAAGATACTCTGGCCGTGCTCATGACTTCTGGAATCGTAATTGCTGGGAGTGGAACCCAGGAATGTTCTGCAACTTTGCTGTCTTCTTTTTTTCTCCTTTGTGCAGACTCTTCCCTCTTCCCACCTCTAAATATTGTAATATTCTACCTCTCTCCTTAATCCACAGACTTTCCCTAGCTGAGATATTTCATTCTGTGGCTCTCGGCAATGTCTATATACTGATGACTCTCAGCCCTGCCCTTGCATCTTATCTCTCGGTTTCTTTGCTCACTGACTATCCCATCTAATAGCCACTTGGATATCTACTAGGCATCTCAAATGTAGTGTGTCCCAAAGAGAAATCTCTTGGTTTTCACATCATCAACGCCCCTGCAGTTCTGTGTTTAGTCCTGTCTTTCCCAGTCATTAATACCCACTCAGAGGCTCACGACGAGACCTCGATATCACAATCTAGATCCTCCTGCTTCCGTTGGTCACATCGCAACCAGCATCAGGTCCTGCCAACTCGATCTCCAAAACATATTCCAAATTTTTCCAATTCTCTCCATCCGGTACAAACAATTGTTTTTTTCTCTGCCGTGATAGTCTTACTGCTTCTCTTCTCGCCATCTTAAAATCCACTCTCCACTTTCAGTAGCCTGAAAGATTATTAAAAAAAAAAAATACAAACCAGATGACCCTGTTCTCTTGGCTAAACTTCTCCCATTGGCTTTGCTTGTTATTGGCCCCATAGGAAGTACCCTGCCCCCTCTTACCGTCCCTACACCACAAGGCCCTCTTCGTCGTCCAGCCTCAGTGACTTCTTTTCGTCCTCAAATACCCATGATAGTTTCTGTTTCAGAGCCTTCATTGTTCTCTTTCCCTGAAAAGCATCCCCCGGGCCTCTGAATGGTTGGTTCTTTCCTGTCAGCTTTAGTTTTATCTGCATTATTTGTTATACCTCTTTATAAGATTTAATATACAATATGGATTTTGCTTCCAAAAAGGTGAACAACTTCTGACTGAGGTGATCTCTTAGATCCTTCAGGAAAGACTGATTGAAGGTCAAGCAAAATGCAGTTTACCCCCCTTCCCCTCTGCTGTGTGTAGCCAAGGAGGAGGCAGGCATACTGGACGTCTGGTGGCATATCCCATGGTGTACAAGTGCCAGACACACTTGGCCACACCTTGTCCTGATCGACCTTCCCATCCTCAGGGAGAACTGGGGCGGGAAGTTGGGGAGGATCAAAAAGCTCACAACTTAGTTAAAAAGTATGTCTCCTAGTTACTGGATTGCTTTTTCTTTTGACTCTTTCTCTCTCCCCCTTTTTCTTTTCCCCCATCTCACTGGTACTCGTACTGAATTCCCACCTCTACTAGTACTGAATGATAACGAGGTGGTGAGTATTAAAGCTTAAGGTTACTTTTAGGTCATTTCTTTTTAAACTTTTTGCTAGTTCGTACCCTTTGGTTTCTTGTGGAGGGCTGGGATTGCACTGAGGAGACTCAGGAATGTTTCTTCATGTCCATGTTCTACCGGAAACTCTGTCCCCTCAACCCTGGAATTCCCTTGGCATCCCTGCGTTCATCAGGATGCTGAGCTGCGAGCAAGCTCTGGTGCTGCTTGTAGGGATGTGGGGCTCAGCCACCATCGCGGAGAGCAGTCCGGACAGCAGGGAGATGTGCAGCGTGATGTTCCTCTGTACCTCTGGACAACTGAACAGATTACCCTAGTCCATGGTTTCGGGACTGCACTTAAAAAAAAAAATCTAAATCAAAAGCACCTTATTTCAGTAGCTGTTTCTGCATTCAAACAAGAGTCAGTATTCCCGTTAGCCCAGTAAGCAGAACATCGGCATTCTCAAAAGTGTGGAGCTTACGGAGATTCTGCCCCCATACCTTTTGGTGGCAAATGATGTATGGATACAAAATGTGAGTTATTAGCTTTATTTCACTTTGATGTAAGGCCTTAAGAACAAGGAACCAGAGAATCTCTAACTTTTCACCCAGTAACTGTTCCCTGTTGGAGATTGTTGTGATCTGTTCTTCAGGTCAAACTTCAGCTGTCCTTTATGTGTTGACATAGCCAAATCAATATAATCAATGCACAGAAAGTGCCTTTTATGGAAACAAAGCAAACCCCACCAATCCTTCCCCAGGAATGGTTTTCTTATATGGAGTTCTCAGCCATCGTCCCTGCCGAGGGAAGTGGTGCAGAGTGGCTTCTGAGACAGAGGCGGCCCTGTTGTGTGCCGCAGATGCCCACTGTCACGTTCATGGGTCCAAGAATGCACACCTTGACAGACTCGCTGCATACGAAGACACTCACTCGAGGAGGATGGAGTGACTGTGTAATTGTGGACTCTCGCTTCTCTGAGTATGATTTGATCCTGAACGGCGCTCAGCCACTGACAGTGGCAACAGAGAGAGGAAGACAGGCAAAGGAGGAGGCAACAGTGACCCTGAACCATCAGAAGCCATGAGTAGAAGCAGAAGCCGTTAAGACAGCATAGATCGAGAGGCAGTTGTTTAGGTGACAGAAAAGTGAGAGAAGCAACACCTGCGCTAAAAAGACTCCGAAATCACCCAGTTAATGGAATTACGCTGGATCCCTCCATCCCCTCGCCTGGCCGTGTTACTGCCTCTTTAAGACCTACCTGCTTCGGGATCCTTACTCTTTCTTTAAAGCCTGGTTTGTGGTCCTTCTTGGTTTCCAGTCGGTCCTGGACTCAAAATTAAAGTTCTCATCTTCCTCATTTTCAATAAATCTTCAGTTTCTGATGGGCTCTGTGAATGAATTTTTTTTTTTTTTTTGCATGTCCTTGTAAACAAAAGTGGCCAAATAGAGTGGAATGTATTGAGGGAATAGCTCAACAGAGAGGCAGTCAAATTAGCGCTCAGAGCATTTTGTAAAATTGCAGCTGTTTCTGCCCACCATAATGTGTCCCTGCTGTTGCATACTGCCTTTGCAACGTCACTGTTGCCTGACAAATTGCACTGCTTGTTGTGAAAGGGCGAACGGCACACAATGCTAGTTATCCAACGATTTATTGATAACAGCAGAGGAATTGCAGAGCATAGGGGATCTCAGGGAGCTCAAAAGTTGTTCTATGGCCACGAGAAACAGCCTTCAGGAGCCTCTGCATGACAGCACCGCTGGCGTCAGCCAGACTCCTTGTCTGCCCAGAGCCTGCTCTTACCTGGCACCAAGGTGAGATCAGGGGGAATATAAAGAAGTCCATGCAATTCAGCTATAGTCACAATTGTCCATTATTGCGGCAAGGTTTACTCAGCAGAGTTAAGTCTGTAATATTCAGAAATCTGAGGAATAGACAGATGTCCCCAGTATGCCCCGTCATAGGGGAGCCTACCTGTGGAATTGCGCCTTAGTGCCAGTTGTCTTGCAAGGAGACCAGTGAGATCAGAACTGGAAGACCCATGACAAAGACGTGAAACAAGAGATAGGAGCAGCGTAGCATTGATATGGATCAGTGGGTCAAGAAATTTGCAGAATTCATTGATCTAAGCAAGGCAGAGGGTTTAAGCCAGGCTGGCAAGAGACGCTAGATAATGTGCCAAGTACAAGACGACTGTCATTGAGGAAAGGACTGACCTGACAGGAAGGCTTTTGTATGCTTCCTTTGGGAGCCGGAGTTAGTAGCTGACTTCTCAGGCTGTACCCATCTGAACCCAAGGGGGCACCAGGCCTTGACTTTCATTTTGCTGGCATCCATCTGTTTTGCATTTGCACCAGCCCTTTCATTACAACAATTGATCTGTATTTGGCTGAGTTACAAATTTCTTTTGTGTATGTCCAACGTGGTTTGTTGTTTCTTCAGAAAAATGTGGGCGGGTGATTCAAAGCTTATTTGAATACCGGTGTCGTTGGACACTAATAGAACCTCGTACCATCCTCCTGCAATCTTAAATGACTAGAACCATGCCTATTTTTTTTTAAATGACTATGATTTTTCACTGGCTGATTTGGTTTGAATGAGTAAATTATTTTTATTTCCTTGCATTAACTGCCAGAACACTGAATGAGCCGATAACTCCCTAGTGTTGCTGAGCTGCAAAGAACTATTATTCGCAATTGAATTTTTATTGATTTTCTTGTGCTACAATGACTTTTCTAACATAGTAGCATGAAAGGAAAATGAGAAAAAGGCCAAGTAGGGCATGGGGTGAGGAAGGGGAGACGGCTGCTTCCCATGGCCTCGCCCCACATGTGCTACTTATTGGCAGGTACTGCTGACTCTAGATGATACTGTTGCTGATTACATGATTTACAAGTTAGTCAAGTACCTGGCTCCGTCACCTTTCCCTCCTCTTCCCTGCTGATCTTTTCGTTTCCAGTCGTTTTTGGCCTTGGCATTCTGCTGCAGAGCTGAATAAGGCAGCACGGCGAAGAAGGAACAGCAGTAGGCGGGGCGTAATGCTCCGAATTGCCCGGGGCTGATGTTTGTTAGTGTTATTCGCACATACACTCCGAGAGAGAATGAACACGTGTTACTCTAACATCATTGTGGACATTTATCTATTCATGTGTTTCCTTTTCCTAGTCATCTTACCTATTGGAGACTTAGTTGTATATGAGTTTACAATAAACGTTCAGGTGAATTTAAACGGAAGCTCACCCATTCATTTTCTCAATAAATATTGATTAATGAGTGACTACTATATACTCTTCCAAGTACTACAGAGACGACAGATGAAAATTTTTGTCCTCATGTGCACTGATTCCCATGACGAAAATCACAGAAGAATATTTTAGAATTCACTAAAGATTTAAAAAACACAGTACTTCTTGCTTCCTTTTTTAATACACATCGCGGGAGTAAAACTTGCAGGATAAAATGAAACAAAATGCATTTATCCACTGGCTTCTGAGTTAGTTTGGTCCAGTGAAGAGTTGGCAACTAATAGAAAAGATGTTTTTTGAACATTGTTTTTTTTTTCCCCCAGTTATAAAAGTAATTCATGGTCATCCCAGAAATTTTGGAAACTATAGAAAGAAATGAAGAGGATAATTAATATACCCTTAATCACCCAGTAGCAGATCTTTGAAATGTTGAGTGATTTTTCTTCAGGGTTTTTCCTATCTCATATACAGTAATCCCACACCAGATGCTATTTTAAAATCTTTAAATCATCAACTTTGATGTGTATTTGCGCAGTTCGGTTCAGTTCCCTTATACGAAACAATGTGACAATTATTTTTCTCCCTCCCGTAGACCATATGAGTGTGACTACAAGTGAGATCAGAAGGTGGAAATCTTATTTATATGCCACCCTCTCAGTGTTTATGAATAGAAGACCAAGTCTAATAAAGGAGTGTGCTTATGTGGTGTGATAAGTTATGGAAAGAGAGGTAGCGAGGCAAGCATTTTGCAGAGACTTGCAAGAAAGGAGCAAGAGAGCATATAGATGTTTTAAAAAATTAAGCCATTAGAAGTCTGATTGAAACAGTAAATGAGGTGTGGTGTGTATTATGTGGGCCTGTGAGCTGCTCTGCCTCAGCTTCCTTAGAACTTTCTCCGAGAAACTTTCCTGGAATCACTCACTAGCTTAAGAGAGGTCCCACTGTGATACATTTTTACAGAACTGTCTACTTCTCTGTCTCCTTGCTCATCTACCTACCTCATAATTACTTGTTTAATGCCCATCCTCCCTGCTGAAACATATGCTGTGGGAGGGCTGGAATGGTCCATGTCAAGTTCAGTAATGCACCCCCACTGCCTGGCAGCTTGAGAGAATGAGGGAGCCTATTGCACATTTACTGAAAACCTGAAGGTAAATTAGAGCACGGATACCTGCAGAAACAAGTTTTTAATGCTGATGTATCTACTTTTATTTGGAAGTAGATACAGTCTATAAAAATATAATGGCTTCATTTGGAAGAAAATGATTCATCTTATTAAAATATGTTAAAGAGAGAGATCTTTCACTAACAACTAGTCTCTTATTTAGCAATTATTCAAACATGTACTTGCAAAAATTTAAATATTTTTAATTACATTTTCAATTTTGAGATAATTGTAGACACATTCATTTTGTAAGAAATAATAAAAAGAAATCCTGGGTACCCTTAGCCAGTTCCTCGTAATGGTAATATAGTGTAAAACCAGAGTAATAAAATATCACAGCTGAGATATTGATATGGACACGGTCAAAACAGGGAATATTCGCGTCATTTCAGAGAATCCTACCTGTTGCCTGTATGTGGGCACATTCACCCCCTTTTGCCTTCACCCCTCCTTAACTCCGGGTAACCATGGGTCTGTTCTTCATTTCTATAATGTTGTCATTTAAACGATGTATATAGAAGTTGAACCATACAGTATGTAAGTTTTGGGGACTGGCTCGTTTCACTTGGCATCATTCTCTGCAGATTCACCTTGGACTTTGTCATGTACATCAGCAATCCCTGCCTTTTCAGTGTCTGCATTGTATTCAATCATATGAAAGCGCCAGAAGATTTTAACCATTGCTATATTATTAAATATTTAGATTCTTAGTAGTTGTTGTGCCTAGTTCAAGTGTACGATTTCATACCGTTCCGGGTATCCTCAGAGTTTTGCAACCATTGCCAGCGGCAGCTTTGGACGGCTTTCATCACGCCAAAGAATGAAACGGTTTCCAATAAGGGCAACGCCTGGGACCGCCCCCCACCCCACCCCCTACCTGCAGTGCTAGGCAATCACTAATCTACTTCCTGGCTAGATGGATTTGCCCCTCTGCACATACTATGTAAATGAAATCATCCAGTACGTGGTCTCTTGAGTCTGGCTTCTATCATTTAGCATGTTTTCAAGATTCATCCATGTTGTAGCATGTATTAGCACTTCATTTCCTTTTATTGCCAAATACTATTCCATCGTATGGGTACACCATGTATTGTTTGCGCATTCACTAGGTAATGAACATATAAATGAACATGTAAAGTGATTTTGACACACATTTCAACTTTCCCATATATTTGCTCATGGTCATTATTTCTAGCAATGTTCAAGACTATCTGGTTTCCCATACTCTTTCTAATGCTAGAAATTATTTAAAACCAAAACACAAAGCCTGTTTGGATGAGTAAAGGGACATATTGGCCTTGGCATTCTATTGCAGAGCTGAATATTTCTTTAATAAATTGACATTTCTTTAATAAATAGTAATATTGGTCCTTTGAAATATCTTTATTAGCCAGCAGTGCTTCTTCTTTTGTAAATTTTGTTTCCCTGCCCCTTTGCCATTTTATTTTAGGGCGTTTGTCCTCTTCCCTTTGCTTCATAAGTGCCCTTTCTGTATTAAGGCTAATAAGACTCTGCCTATAATTTTGCTTATAATGTTTTAGATAAACTGATTTTTAATTTTGACAATATCAACCAGTCATTACCTTATTTGTTCTTCCTTCAATTTTAGGTTTAGAAAGGACTTCCCCAACCTAAGAACCAATGAATATTTTAATACTGCTGTGGTTTTGTGTAGAAAGTATTTTGATTAGGATAGGATTTATTTTGGTTATAAAATAAGACATAAATCTAACTTTATCTTTGTCTCCAAAAGGGCATGCTAATACCTCTTCCCACTTAATTTACATCACTTTTATCATATACTAACTTATTATTTTTATTTGAGTGTCTTTTTAAAAATGCTCTACTTTATAACTAATTTGTATATCCGGTTTATGACAAACCACCCCTTTTTACTCATTATCACTTTGTATTAGGATTTAGTAAAGTAAGTGACCTTTATTAAGTGAATTATGCTTCCAGTGCTCTTAAAAGGTTTTTGAATATATTAGCATTTTCTCACAAACACTATAATAGGAATTATTATTCTCATTTCATAGATGATGAAACTGAGGCAAAGGGAGATAAAGATACTTATCAACTTAGTAAGCCCCCGCCGCAGCATTCAGCAAGGTACCCAGGATCCGGCCCCACCCTTTTCAGTGGTTTGCCATACTGCCTAGGGAGTTTCTGGAACACAAGACCGTGCAGTTGAAATGTTTACTGTTTGTTATTTATTATGCATATTCATGATGTTATGCGTTTCTCTTTCCAGACTTTTTGGATAATTACATAAATATTTTTATATGTTAAAAAAGTATTTAGGTTTATAATTAAGTGGCTTTCATTGCCCACTGCCAGATTTTTTTTTAAACCATAACTTCTAATTACTTAATTTATTATTTTGAGTGCCTTTTCATTACTTATTTTATTTAAAAAGATAATGTTTTCAGGAAGCGTATGAGGATGATTAAATTCTCTTGGCTTGATCATGTTTAGACTGTTGTCAGTTTACTCATGAATAATAGCTTGCTTGGGAATAGAAAATTAGGACCCATGTTTTTTCCTAATAAACAAAAACAACCCTGTCCTGTGTGGCTCAGTTGGTCAGGTGTCATTCAACAAGGCAAAAGGTCACTGGTTTGATGTCTGGTCGGGACACACACCTGGGTTGCTGGTTTGGTCCCCAGTTGGAGCACATATGAGAGGCAACCAGTCGATGTTATTCCCACATGTCACTGTTTCTCTCCCTCTCTCTTTTCCTCCCTTCCCCTCTCTCTAAAAATAAATAAATGCACTTTAAAAAAATAGATTTGCTTAATTATACTCTGGTACACACTAATAGAGAAAAAAGTTCTAGTCATAGTCTGTATTATATTTTTCATCAGTTACTTCTTTTTAAAAAAAATATTGAAGTATATTTAACAAAGAACATCGTTTAAGGTGTATAATGATAATTATATATGTTTATACTGTGACGTGATTACCACAGTAAGGTTAGTTAACATATTCATTAACCACATAGGCTTTTTTGTAGTGAGAACATTTAACAGTTACCCTCTTAGTAATGTCCACGTATTTAATACAGTATCGATCACTATAGTCACCATGCCGTACATTAGGGCTCCAAACTTATTCATGTAGTAACGGGAAGTTTTACCTTTTGACCAACATCTCCCATTTCTCCCACCTCCCCGCCCCTGGCAGTCACCAACTTACTCCTTGTTTCTAGTAATACCGCTTTTTTAGATTCCACATATATGTGAGATCTTACAGCATTTGCCTTTCTCTGACCACTTCACCTAGCACAGGGCCTTCAGGATTCATCTATGTTGTGGCAAGGGGCGCTAAATAATATCTGTGTGTGTGTCGGTGATGTTTTCATCCATCTGTGGACACTTATGTTGTTTCCATGTCTTTGGGAATAATGCTGCAGCACAGAGGTGCAGATACTTCTTTCAGATAGTGACTTTGTTTCCTTCAGATACATATCTAGAAATGGGATTGCTGGATCCCATGGTAGCTCTATTTTAAACTTTTAAGGAAATTTCATACTGTTTTTCATAGCGGCTGTACCAATTTATATTCCCACCAACAGTGTATAAGGATTCTTTGTCCTCTGTATCCTCACGAGCACTTATCTCTTGTTTTTTTGTATAATAGTCACTGTAACAGGAATGAAGTGATATCTAACTGTGGATTTGATTTCCATTTCTTTGATGATTACTGATGTTGAGCACATTTTCATGTACCCATTGGTCATTTGTATGTCTTCTTTGGAAAAAAAAATGTGTATTCGGGTGCTTTGCACTTTTTAAAAATCAGACTGTATTTTTTCTATTGAATTGAAGAAGTTTTTAATATATTTTGGATTACCCTTTTATCAGATATATGATTTGCAAATACTTTCTCCCACTCTGTAGGTTGCCTTTTCACTTTGTTGGTCCTATCTTTTGCTGTGCAGGAAGTTTTTAATTTGATATAGTCATATTTTTTATTTTTGCTTTTGTTCCTTGTGCTCTTGGTGCACACACAAAAAAATTGTCAAGACCAATGTCAAAAACCTTTTTTTCTATCTTTTCTTCTAGAAGGTTTATGTTTTAGGTCTTACATGAAAGTCTTTAATGCATTCTGAGTTATTTTTTGTGAATGGTATAAGCTAGGAGTCCAATTTCATTTTTTGCATATGAATATCCAGCTTTTTCAACATCATTTATTGAAGAGGCTATTCTTTTCTTCCTTAATACACTTGGTTGCCTTGTCAACATTACTTGACTGTATATTTGATGGTGTATTTCTGGAATCTTAATTCTGTTTCATTGGTCAATTTATCTGTTTTTATGCCAGAACCATACTGTTTTGATTACTAAAGCTTTGTATTAGAGTTTGAAACCAGGAAGTGTGAAACCTCTGGCTTCGTTCTTCCTTCTCAAGATTGTTTTTGGTCTTCAGAGTCTTTTATAGTTCCATGTGAATTTTAGGACTTTTTTCTTTGCATCTTTGTGAAAAATTGGAATTTTAATAGAGATAGCTTTGAATCTAAAGATGGCTTTAAATAATATGAAAATTTTAACAATATCAGTTCTTCCTATCCATTGAATTTTAGTTATTTCTCTTTGTTTGTTTATTACATAGAAACTTGTAGAGTTATTATTTATAATCTTCCTTGATTTTATTAAAACTGAAAATTTCAACTATCATATATCTAGTATCTTTTTTTCCTTTTAAAATCTATCTTGCCATGTATTCAATGACCTCTTTTTTTAGCTCAGAGAATAGTAATAATTATTAAATTGATGATCATATCTTTTAGCTTGCCTCCTAAAATGTCTATTATATTTAATATTGTATTTTTCTATCTCAACATTATCTTTTGTTATTTATTGCATCTTTTATTTTCCTGGTAAATTTATTATTATTTTTTTCTTAGCTCACTTATTCAACATATAGTTATTAAGGACCTGACCTGTATCTGATGTTGCCTAGGAACTGGGAATATAACGGGGGGACATCTCAGACCTGAAGCCCACCATCATAGAACTTCAATCTAGTGAGGAAAACAGATCCCAAGTAAGCAATTAGAAGAACCCTGCGAGAGGAAATTTCTTAAGCTGGGATTTGTGGGTTACCAAGGTGTTGTCTCCCATCTGTAAAACCACTGGTCTGTAATTCGTGAAGCTTGGGGTTGGGATCCTGGCTACCTGCAAGGTTCTACCCGTCAGGTGGCCAGAGGAGACTGGCCAGGGGAAGAGGGAGAAAGGATACTTTTTCCTGTTCATTTCCTGTGCCCAACTACACCATCCTAGGAGAGTTTCTTCATCTCGGAAATGGTAGTTGCTTCTTGTTTCCAGCTTATTTTTTTCATGTGCTTCCAGAACCATATACTTTCTCAGGCCCCCTAGAATTGCCAGCCCCAGGCTGCTGGGTGGTCTTCCTTCAGAGGTTTGGGGCTCAACTCCTTAAGTGCTGAGGCGCCAGCCCCAACACTCAGTAACCTCTTCTTGGACATTTGATTTGTCTCTGAGCTTCAAAGCTCTACAACCCCAACCTCTCCCCGTTTTTCCTCCATCCCCCGTTCTAGGATGGGACCTGCTTCTAGCATTTCCCCTTTTGCCTTTTTTATTTCTCCAGTTCTTTACATTAATATTTCCTGTCACAACAACTGGTATGCTTTGTTTTACCGCCTGGATCCTGACTGATACTCCTGTCTTCTGTTTCATTAGTTTTCCGCAATATTCAGTATGCTGTTTACTGTCTCTGTGATAGATATATTAGTAATTCAGCAGTCTTTTCCCTGGGTAGTGGCAGTTTCCTTGATCTCAGGTGTTATCCTATTTATAACTCCCTACCCTAGAGTCTCAGTTGCTATTTCCTTTTGACTTTAAAGAACTGAAATTACAAGTTTGTTAAGAATGCCTCTTGATTCTTATCTTAAGCCATTGAATTTCAGTTCTATGGTTTGTCTCCTTCATTTGTATGATAGTTCTGTTTATGTGGCTGGGGATGTTTCCCTACTCTTAGGGGGTTTCTATCTGAGTCTTTTAACCCTTGGAACTAACGTAGGTGATAGAAGTACTTAGTCTCCCAATTCAGAAACCAGTTTGGTTGGGTGACCTCTGGTGGGAATCAGAGGTACAATTGGAAGCATTTACAGCTAAGAGGTTTTTTTCCCATAATTTTTATTATATTCAGTAGCTAGCGAAAGTGTGTCTAGTATGTTTGCCCTGGGAGTCAGAAACATCGATAACCTGCCACCAGTAGTAGGTGCAGGGCAGGTCTTGGTAATATGTGGGTTTCCCACTTGGTATGACATGTAGTGCATGAATGGCTGGTTGGATCCAGACATATGACACCCCAGTAGTTCCCTAACCCCCTACTCCATTGCCTTTAATCTTTGTACCTCCATATTGAGAGGTGGTAATATTCTTCTTGTTGGAACTTACTGTCCAGTGATTTCAAATGTCAGCTGGGACGCTGGGTGGGTCCTCTCTTCAAACTGATCCTGGCGATATGAGATCTACCAGAATTTCTCAAAGTTTCTTTTTTATAGATGATAATACACTTTCCTATATCTCAGTATCAATATAGGGCTTCCCTTTTTTATATGCATATTTAATTATCTCTGTATCGAGTGGTTGTTTTTCTGTGCTTCACCTGGTTGCATACAGATTATTTGCTGCTGTCAGCCTGCAATCTTAGTACTGCTGAGCGAGACTTCCTTTAAAAACCAGATCAAGGGGAAAAAATGGCAAACACACCAAACAAAACTTGCCACAAAAACACAGTCCTTTCCATTAGCAAACTGGTGTCTCCTATTAGTCACTCTCATTCTATGACAGACTAATTTTGATATAGTCCCAATCAATAAATGAGCCATGTGGAAAAGGGATTTTTGACTCAAAGATCTCTTGTTTCTGGAGAGCAAAGGAGAATTTGTGGTGAGATTGTGTAGGAAACGTGGGATTTTGTATTCTGGGGTTTCCTCCCAGTGCCTTCATTCACAGTTTGCCTTCAGTTATGTGACCTTCATCACGCTTGGAGTCAGGGATTCTGAATCATAAGGGCTGTGACAGGGGCTCCAACAGAAGGGAGCTGGCTTTACTGTTTGGGGGACAACAGAGAAATGAGATGATGAATCCTGCCATCTGCCTGCAGTGCAAGCCTTTCTAAGCTCTTCTGTCTCATATATACTCATGAAGATCTCTGAAATATATAACAACACTGACAAAAGACATTGGTTGCCTCTGGGAGGGAAAACGTTAAGAGTAAAATTCCAAAGAAAGCGCACACATGGGTTGCCGTGCTTGTTACTCATCGAGTGTTTTTGACTTGCTAAAAGCGAGTTTAATGTATTTATAAAATTTATAAAGATGTAACTGATTCTGGAGCTCTGCTCTTTACAGGGAACATATTTCATGTTATTGTAAGCACTGAAGAAAATTAAATCAATAAATCCACAGCCTGTAATTTGAGATACTCAATTGAAGAAAAAGACATGACCAGGGAGGGAGCGGGGATCGTTTGCGTTGAGGAGGACCTTGTAAACTGTCTTCACTCTGTTCTCCCAGGCCGTCAAGTGACTGCAAGGATTTAGCTGGTGCTGTAAAATTATCAAAGTGTTGTTATGACCCCTCAAAGGAAGCAAAGGCCAACCACCCCAGTTGTTAATGGAGCAAGTGCTCAAGTGGACAGCCATGCAAATGAAGCCCTTTCTGAGCTGCCTGTGTGTCCTTTTTCCTAAGAAAGCTTCGCTGGTTAGCAGTCAGACTGGATGTCCGGAAGCTCGGTGAATTTTTTCCCCATCACTGGCATCGTGACCACTGGCAAGCCAATTAACCTCTCTACGCATCTCCCTTCCATGTGTAAAAGGTTAATAGTGCAGCTTGTTTGCAAAGTGCCTCAAGCCGCCCATGAAGGGCACTACACAGATACCTGGCATTTGTGTGTGAGTAGAGGGCATTGTATTTTTTAATTATGTGTTTGATTGGATAGATTATAGAGTTTGTTGTGGTTCAACGTGGCCCCTTCTCCCTGGTTACAAATAAAAAACTAATAGGTAATCTCACTCTGTCATCATCTTCTGGAGCCTCCTAGAAGGTTAAGGGAATGGCAGAGGTTACAGAATAATAATGCATTATTTAGTTAATGAAAAAAAATCACAGGCATCTCAACTGCATAATAGCTGTGGATGGCAATTTATTAGGCCAGGGGTTTCATCTGTTGCTAAGCAGATAATGCTAGCAAAGACTCATGAAGTGATGAGTTTTGTTTTTTCTGCTCCCCAGTAAATCTTTTATCCTTTTCATCAATATAGAGCATTAGGAACAGTTTTGTTAAGGTTTATTTCAAATGCGCTTTGTGCATATTTGGGAAATTGCTTCTCCTACTCTAGAAATCCTGAAACAAGTGACTTTTGGGCGTGTATTTAGGTCACGACGGTAAGTTCAGTGTCTTATGGTATTTGTAGCAAATGTGACTAGTTCTGGCCCCAGAGCTAAGTGTCATGTCTCTCACGCCTCTTTGCAGATTTACGGAAGAACTTTGAGCAAGATCCGCAGGGAAGGGAGGTTCCCATTGAAGGCATGATCGTGCTACACTGCCGGCCGCCGGAGGGGGTCCCTGCTGCCGAGGTGAGACAGATGCCCGGGGCCAGGCCTCTTCCCGGGAGGGAGGGCGGAGTCCTGTATGGGCACACGCTGGAAGTAGAAGAGCCTGGGGCGGGCGTTCTTGCCGTCTGGACCCAAATGAGAAACATGGTGAGGAAATTATGAAGGAAATAAGTTGGAAGAGGAAATTGCCTCTTGTCCACTGTCTTGCTGACACTAAGCGCTTGCTAGGCAACCTGGACAGGATTTGGTCTGTATTCTTGCTTTTGGTGACCTCGGGTCATACAGGTGACACCCTCCGTGTGCTCAGCCGGTGACCTTGGACACTCTGACATGATGTGGCTCATGGATCAGTCTGCACTCTCACAGGCAAGGTCACAGGAGTGAATGCCCAAGGAGGGGGGGAGGCCCTAGTGCCAAGTGTCAGTGGTGTTTACACGTGCTCATTCGTCATTTGCTCACATGACATTCAGCGAGCGTTTATTACGAGTTACGTGGGCACTGTGCCCACGTGACGTAAAAGGCGGTGGATGCTCCAGTCCGCGATCTGTTATTCTTCACAGTGAGGCATGTAGAATGCAGAGTCACTGTGTGTGAGTGTGTGTGTGTGTTTTGCATGTTTTCTACCACTTCCGCCATATTGCTAGATAGAATTGTCAGTAATAGGACAATTCTATGGTAATAGGACACTATGGTATTAGGGAAGGCTCCCTAAACCTTCTAGTCTTTATTAAAAGATGTTCTGATATGCTAGTTAATATGCAGTTATTAAGTCAATGTTGGAGGGGGCAGGGGTGACTCAGAAGGACAAGGGATACTTAGTAGAATTGCAAGTGTATAAATAGGCCTGAGCTAGGTGTCACAGAGTTGTAGCTTTTCTCTGGGAAGCTGGGAAACTGTCCTTAAAGCTATGGATTGTTCACTAAGAAGAAGAGGTATTTTAAAAAACCAAGTGAACGACACAACAGGAGACTCTGCTTCACATTTTAGCTAAAGTTGCTCTGGGATTTCATAGTTGAACAGGCAAAGGAGTGTCAAAAATAAAGGGGAATGAAAAGACACACACACTGGCATATTGAGACAGAAAGCGCACTGTGCGGGCACAGTTCAAAGTTCAACTGATTCCGAGAAGCAAAGTAAACGGATTTGAGAATTAAAGTGAACATTTCATGCATGATATGAAGTGATTAGAAAGGAAAATGCTTATTTTTAAGGTTTTGGTTTGGTGTGAAACAAAGATATTTGATTTTCTTTTTCTTTTTTTCCTTGATGCCACCTTGTTCCTCCCAGAGTGTGCCCCAGTTTCCTGAGCAGGGCGGTAGGCGGTGGGCTGCTCAGTGCACAGGCGAACATGCCAGCCTCATTGAGGATGCCCTGAGCACTCCTGGGGGTCTAATTTGGACATCGGCAGCTCACCGCACTCACCGCCCATCTCTCAAAGCCCCCATTTATGAATGCTTCATGCACCGACATGTCTCACCTGTGTCACGCTGACTGTGCCTACAGACAGGCTGACTTCCACGCCCGTGCTGGGTCTCCTCCATCAACTTTGGCAGCATGTGAGAGGCATGGAACGGGGAGGCAGGTCATGTTTTTATTAGATATCTGCCTGTGGGAACCTAACGTTCTCAGATGTCTAGTGATCAATTTTTACAGCTGGAAGAGAACTTTGATATTTACCTGGCACAGCCTTTGCATTTTAAAAGCAAGAAAACTGATGCTCAGATCAATGACCTACAAAAGGTCTAGCAGCCATTTAAGGGCTAATTGTGTTCAAAACCTTTAAGGGGATCCACAGTGCACTCAGGGTAAAAGTCTCTGTTCTTTTGGTACCTCGTGTGCTCCAACATAATCTGGCCTGCCGTTACCTCTGACTTCCTCTTCTGCCACTCCGCATCTGACTCCCTAAGCCACCGCTGCCTCCTCACTCCCGCTCAGGTGCACCAGCCGTACTTGTGTCTCAGGCCCTTTGTGCATGATGACCTCTCTGCCACACCGTTCTTCCCCAGCTGTAGTATGGCTCCAACATCACCTGCCCAGTGAGGCCTGCCCTGGATACTTTATCGAAAGTGTCACTATGCCACCGCCCTCCATTTATGTTCAAGCCCTCTTCTCTGCTCTCTGTTTCCTCCTTAGCTCTTATCACAAACATACTGCTGTGTTCCCTTCACTAATTTTGTGTCTGTACCGCTACAATTTAAGCCTCATGAGGGACATTCTTGTGTATTTTTTCTGTCGCTGTCTCCCCAGAAAATAAAATACTGCTTCTGATATCCAGGTGCTCAGTAAATATTTGTTGACTGAATGGAAACTATTTTTCCATAGCGATGAACATTGGAGGTTATATAAGAGCCTGCCCCAGACAAAACTGAGAAATCCCTTAGACTTTGGTTTTATTGTTTTTCTCCCCTTCCTGATACGAGCAAGTGAGTAAAACATTCTCCACTTCCTCTTTGAAAACATAAATAAAAATGAATAAGTAAGTAAAAGAGAGAGAACAAAGGAAAGAAGTATTAAGGACGTGCCGTCTGGTAAAATAATAGCCAAAAGGGACAATGCGCCTTGGTGTGTAAATGCATCCGAGTGTGAGTGTGGGCGCACACACACCCATACCCACAACCCTGCGCGCGCACACACTCCTCCCTACACACACACTGCTACACACATTCACAAGCCACACCCCTGCACACACATCCATACACACCCATCCACACCTTGAAGTAGCTTTCTAGAGGCTGCGGGGCATTTACGAATTACAGGACTTCAAGGCTCTTCAGGGCAGTGGTTGGTAGCGGGGATTTCTAGGGGCGCGGGGGTGGGCCAGCCTCTAGGAAGTAAGCAGCATTCTATCTGTTCAACTACTTGGAAAAGTAGTTGAACTTGGGTTGAACTTGGAAACAGCTCTTTGCACATCCCTCCACACCCCTTATCTCTGTTCTCGAAGGCACATGAGCTCGGCCTGTACATTCAACTCGTTTTCCATCTTCAGTAGCTTTTGATGGTGCTTTTCAGCTGTAACCACAAAAGCAGAACAGGAAGCGAGAAACTTCCAGTAGCCACACAAGCAAGAGTCAGTGAAAAAATATTTGAGACAGTTGTTGAACAGGGGAGAGAGAACACAATACAGATGTATCCAAAAGAAAAGATATTTTCTTTCCTGGTACCTACCCTCCTGTCAAATTTCCAGACTCTGGGATTCACTTTCTTTATTAGCTTCCTAGGGCTGCTGTGACAAATTACTACAAACTAGGTAGCTTAAAACAATAAAAAGAATATATTCTCTCATGGTTCTGGACACCAGAGTCAGAAATCAGGATGGAGGCAACATTAGTCCTTCCTGTGGGCTCTGGAAGACAACTTCTTCCATGCTTTCCTCTTCGCGTCCGGTGGTTTCTGGCAGTACGTAGTGTCTATTGGCTTGCAGGCACGTCACTCCGGCCAGCAGCAGGACGTCTGTGGAGCCATGGTATCCTTCTCTCTGTGTGTCTGAATTCCTCTCTTCTTATAAGGACGCAAGTCATTGGATTTGGACCAACCCTAACCCAGCATGGCCTCATGTTAATATTTGGGGCCACAGTCCCTCTGCAAAGACGTTATTTCACATAAGGCCACATGCAGCTTCCATAGGGACGTGAAATTGGAGGGGGCACTGTTCATCTTAATGCACTTCTTATTCTCCCTTTGACATCATATAACTTTTTTCCCTTTTAATGGTGCATCAGTTTAGGATTACCTTTCAGAGTCAGGCTATCTGAAATTGAAGAGGGCCATTCTGACGAGCAGCTAGGGCTGGAGGTTGGTTTAAAACACGAACGCTGAGCCAAGACCGGGAAAAAGCCTTGTTTCTACGCTTTATATTGTAGATGGATATGAAAAGTGTTTCAGCTCCATTGTGGAATGAGCTATTGTGGAGTCCTAACAAGCATTTATAGCATCGTCTTAATGCAGGCAAGCATCCCAGTTCTAAACACTTGAGTTATTTTGGAATTTCAATTATTTATGAGCTGGTATTACCTATATTGGTGCACCAATATTTACAGCTCCTTCAGCCTCAGCAATAACCTACACAGTAGTTATTACCACCACATCCGTGTTGTTGTGGAAGGGAAGGCAGAAAGAGAGCAAAGAGCTGAGAGAATGAAAAGGATAGGGAAGAGAACTGAACACATTCTTAACCTTCCACAGTCGGGGTCTCTCGGGGGGAGATACTTGCCCGTGCCTGTTGCGTGGTCTTAGCTAGCAAAACGGCTGTCTTTGTGTTCTCTCCCTTTACAACCATGTGAGGACTCTACAGTGAATGACTCTTCGGTACGACAGTAATTGGGAACGGCACTCAGAAATCGATCAGTTATGTAATTGTCACTGTGAAATGTTATCAGTCATCTTCCCTGGGCAAGCCCTATTTCACGCTGCCCGCTGTACCACTTGGTTCCCTTTCTGCCCACCTCCTGCGGAGACCCACAAGGTCATCCCGGGAAGGGCGGTGGCTTACAGGGCAGTAGGTTTCGTCCTGTAGCGACCTGGGAGGTCTCCTACCTGACACATTGAAAGGCACATTGGGGGCAAGTCCAGCTCTTGTTTTCACAAGACATACACAGTTGTCTTCTCGTTGTAAGGTAGGACTTGGAAACTAACTCATCTACATGACCAGAGAGGACAGTTTGTATAAGAACAGAAAGAGCTACCATTTATGGGATGCCCCCGAGTGCCAGGTGCTATGTCCAGTGATTTCTGTATGTCATTTCACTTAATTTGCGGAAGATTGCAGTGAGAGTCTAGAAAGCTATTGGTGTTTTCACGTCCATCTTACAGGGGCTTGTCCAAGCTCTCAGATCACTAGGAAGCCAATCTAACCTTAAAGCTCAAATCACTCCTTTCTCTAATAGTTCTTGTTTGTTTTTAATGAGACTGTGGGTTTAGTTAGTTTCCCCAAGCCTTTTGGAAGCTTGGGAGCCCCTGGGCCAGTGAGAGCATGTGTGTTTGCTATAATGCCTGACAGTGCGCCCTGAGGAATAGAGATTTTTGGATTAAAATCTGTTCTCACTAATATGCTAATACTAAATCTGCTGTAAATTCTGTGTCTTTATTGGAAATAGATAATCTCGTGATAAAACTCAGAACAGAGCACTGTGAGTAGTGGCTTTGGGAGTGGAGGGGGCCAGGAAGCCGGCAGCAGGATACCTGTGGTGCCTCTGTGGTCCGAAGGGCCCGGAGCCTGGGTTTGGTGCTATCTTAGCCAATAGGAGTATATAGGATATCTGAAGTTACAGAGAGGAGGTCACGGGGGAGAAAAAATGGGGCATATGTAAGAGAAGCCAAGAAGACTGAGGGTGGTCTCTACTGCATTACCATGCTCCTACCTTTGGCCATGGCCCTGCCCTACCTCATTGTCATGAAGGACCCTATTTATATGTCTACTCCTGTCTAACGCAGGGTTCTCCTCCCTGGTATACATCAGTGGGGTAGGGAAATGGTAGAAATGGAACTGAGGACTGTTACTGTGGCAAAATGCCGGTGGCAGGGGTGGAATATGAAATTTAGAGTCAAACAGACCCAGGGTCAAACCCCGACTCGCACTTAGAAATGCTATGATCTCTAGCAATTTACTAACCACCCAGAACCTCAGATTCCTCATCCGAAAGTGGCAACAATCCTTTTATTGTATAACTGTTGAGAGTCAAAGGAGAAACAACTTCAAGAGTATGTAAAACCTTTGGCACAGGTTCTAATAAATAGAGATTACTGCGATTTCAGTCCTTCCTCGTCCTCTCCTGAAGCTTCGTGAAACTTCGATTCCCAAAGGAGGATGCGGGGCCCTCTCATGGTTGGGGACCCAGATTAAAACCGCAGCTCTTGCAATATCTAACGCGTGCTCAGCCTCCTGAAGAAGCAGGGTGCTGCTAAGACCATCCCCCCTCACAGGCTCTCCTGCCAGTGCCCTCTGTTCTTGTCCTTCAGGGTCATCAAAGGACAAAGACACTTAGCCGAAAAGCTCCCCGCTTCCCTCTCTTACAGGCTAGCACATGGAAGAAATAAATGGTTATTGACAGAAGCTGGTCACTATCAATATTTGTGCACCTTACTTATCCCATGGAAGAGTCTTCTGAATGGCAGTAGTGTTGTTAATACAAACACTTCCCCTAAAATGATCCATGAACTTGAAGATCCTCACCAGACTCATTTAGACACTGGTTTGGATGACGTAATAGTTCACACACTGTTTCCAAAATACCTGAACCGTGAATAGATGACAATTCAAGCTTTTCTAAACTCTGTGGTTCTATAGCTTGACGCGCTAGAACACATCTCTTACTGCAGTCACTTTTAACCTTAACCTTGGGGCAGTTCTAACTAAAGACGGCAACATCAGTGTTTGACACTTGTTTAGCTAAAACCAATTTGCTCTTTTCAAAACAATTCATTATCCCGCACTGCACTATTTTATACTCCCCAATTAAATGGAAAATCTATCTTTCATAAAAGTTAGAAGTTATGTCCAATGAAAACCCGACATTTTAATGCTTTTCCACAGTTGAAAATTGTAGACTTCTCAATAAACCCTGATTTACTGATGTTGGCCGTAAAATGGTTATTGCTGTTAATAAAGCCTGTAAATCTTAACAGGTTATATTTGCCTTGGACAATAAAACTTGCCATAAAGGCTTAGTGTCTAAGGCTAATTCTGCTCACATCAAGGTAAACAGCCTCCTCAAAATAATTCCGTGTCTTTGAGAATTAAGGCTCCAGAGCTAAGAAGCGGACAGATTCTAGCCTTGAGCCAGTGCATGCCAGGCACTATTCTTATTTTTATCTCATCGAGGAGTCAAGACAGAGCTGGCATTAGAGAACTCGGGAAGGTCATGGACCTGAGTCGTTGCACAGTGGGTAAGGAGAAGGTTCCCTGCTTTCTGTTGGCCACCGTATTAGTTCTGTCATTGGTGGATCACTGGGCCTGACTGCTTGTATGACAAGAGGGGAGGTTCCAGAAGTGGAATGAAAGAATATATTTTCTATTGTATAAAGTGTGCCAAGGTTATACGAGTGTTAATTGCCAAATTATTGTGGGAGGAGGGGTGTAGAGGTTGGGGGAAGGAGATCATTTTCCTTTTAGATGTCCTTGTGGAAATCAAAGATTTTTTTTAAGAAGCTTTATTAATCTTAGACTTGGTTGACATTTGTCCTGATTTCTAATGTGGATAATTTCTTTGTAAATCTTACCTCCCCGAGGTAATAGCCAAAAAACCCCTTTCTTGTCGTCTTTGTGGTTAGGCCCCAGCAATGAGGTGTTCTTGCACAAGATGGGATGGAGAGGTGAGTGTGGTGGCAGGGGTGGGGAGGCTTGCGTAGAGACCCTTCTCTGGAGAGAACGCTGGTGGAGGTGCCAGCCCTCGGTGGCAGTGGGAAGAACAGGCATCTCTCCCAAGTCTCATGGTCACGATTCATGTGGTGTTTCTTGAATCACGAGGGTGTTGCCAAGCAACTGTCCCCTTCTCTACAGTGTCATTGGACGTTGCTTCTGGCTGCTTGGTGGTGGGGCCTGGCCCCTTGGCCTTCCTGGAAGTTTGGGACACTACTTTTTAATAAAGTCCTTTCCTGCATATAAAAGCCAGAGCAGAGTTTGTCGTGGGCAATGAAGGACCCTGCCCAGAACCATGACTGTGGCATGTCTCACTATGTCAGGATGCCTTTAACCGGTACCTAAAAGTGGCCATTGGAACAAAGCAAGTCACTCGGAGCTAGAGGCCGTTTGTGGGCTATTAATCTGTTTTTCTCATCTGTAACATAAGGAAAGAGACTTAGAGAGCTCCTAAGGCCCTTTTCATCCCTCTAATGTATTCCTGGTATATAAGCAGTAGAATCTGCACGCTATTTATGACTTATTTTAATAATCCTGCCCAGAGAGGTGCCAGACAGTTTCCAGGTCTGGCGTCCTTTGCCCGTCTTCCCTGTGAGGGTATTCTTGATGAAAGCTTCATTTGTTTCAAAGGCGTTCATTGGCATAAAACCCAGGAGAGAGTCTAATGACATCGAACTGTTTAATATAAGAATCACTAGACTATTGTATTTAACCTAAATCAAACAGACTATGAAATGAGGATTTTATTTAAAAAATAAGACTCTTAATAATTCACTAGAGAAATGTTAAGTGACTTCCAAATTCTGAAGCATTGGACCTCAAGTATAAATAATTAATCTAATTTGGTACAGCCAAAGCAGAGAGCCTGTCTAATAGTCTAGATAAACTTTGCCTTGAGGAGACTGACAGTGAGGACCTTTGCAGGAAGCCACATTTGATCAGAATGTATATTATAATAGAAACCTAATGGACTCTTAAAAAAAGAGCATGTTGCATTGCTTAAATACTAGTAATTAAGTGCCAGTAAATTACTTCTCTAAAAACATTTCTGCAAAAAAATTTGCCATCGTAAGGGAGATGGGAAATGAAGTTAATATCAGTTATTTAAAAAGTGGCTGTCTGCAGCCGAAATGCCATCATTGTTTATACGGATCCTTAAGTAAAAAAAAAAATTTTTTTTTTAATGTGCTGACTTTGACCACATCCTTATTTGGGCAGCTCTAGTTCCTTACTGGGAAAGAAAAGGATAGAAAAACACCTGAAGTTCCTGATTCGTATATATTGTCTCTTTTCTTCCTTTTCTGTATTCCTGGAGGGGGTGAAGCATGAAAAGGGGAATTACAGCAAACCCACTTTAGCCTCTGTTTTACTTTCCATGGTTTCAGTTACCCCTGGTCACCCAGGGCTCAAAAATATTAAGTGGAAAATTTTTATGTTTTAATTTGTGTAGCCACCTGAGTACCTCATTTTATTTTATCACGTGGACATTGTGTCATCTCACATCTTCACAAAAAGGGGGTAAAGTACTGTCTTACAGAGACAGACCACATTCACATAACTTTGATTACAGTACATTGTTATAACTGTTCTGTTTTATTATTAGTTATTGTTAATCTCTTACTGTGCTTAATTTGTAAATGAAACTTTACCATAGGTATGCAGGTATAGGAAAAAAACATTATGTGCAAGGTTTGGGACTATTCACAATCTCAGGCATCTGCCGAAGGTCTTGGAACGTATGCCCTGCAGATAGGGGGCGACTGCTGCACACGTTTCACAACAAGGGCAGAGCTCCAGGTGCTGTTACTAAGGCTGCTTGGTTGCCTGTCTTGCCTCCACTTCACTCGTTCTCTATGCTCTGCTAGGTTGGCTCCACGCACTCTGACTTCTCTCCTCCTAAGCGCGGCTCTCTGCGTTCCGGCTCTCTGCGTTCCGTACAGCCAACCCTGTTGCTGTGTCCTCCTCATTTCTCCTTGCTTGGAATGACCTTGACCTCCTCCATCTATCTGCACTGTACACAGTGTGGGAGCATCTGTTTAAACCCACCCAGGCTTTGACTCCTTCCAGGGCCATTCCAGGTGACGCTGATCTCTCTTCCTTAGAAATACCTAACATAATGGGTGTGGACTGCTCAAATAAGGACAATATATCCCTCTAAACACATTGCTGTGAGCATTTCTTTTTCTCTTCCTTTTGTATTTAACTTTTCATAACTGTGTTTTATATTTCCTCATGGTGATTTCCTACAGGACAGGAAATGCAAATTAAACTTTTCAGTACCCTCCCCACCCCTCAACCCCCTTGGCTGAAAATGCCAGTGCGCCTGGGAACATAGTAGGTATCTGGGAAGCATTGTAACTTAGTGGATGAGTCTTTACAAAATCACTGTGAGTACACATAATAATAAACTTTTAAATTTAAATTTTCACTTTAAACTTTACAAAGACTTTCACACATATTGACTCATTTGATCCTTAAAGCTACCATTTGGGGGTAGGCAAATATAGCAATACCTCTGTGTTATAGAATCATTTGTTTCACACATGTATGTGGTCACGGAGACTGCTGTCTAGCTGGCATTTATTCCATAGGCTCTCTATGCCGGGCACTGTTCCCTGAGTCCTCCCAACAACCCTCTTAGGCAGGCGCTAATGATATGTCAGTTTTATAAGTACAGAAACTAAGGCGCAGAGTGATTAAGTAGCTTACTGGAAGGTCCAGTGACTGAGTGATTGAGTCAGTAATGGAAGCCAGACAGCCTGGCTTCCAAGCCTGTTCTCTTAAACACTACTCCATGAAGCTTCCTCATGTCTGGGGCATTGCTGGCTGAGCACAAGCTGAGGGGGATAGAGAGCATGCCTGTCCTTAACTGGTCCACCACCTGATTTCACACATTTACAGCTACGAGTATAGGTGGGAGAACGGCATATGTGAACGTGTATGGGTGTTCGCGCGCGCGCACATGCGCAAACCCACACGCCTGCCGCTCTCCGCTGTCTTGTTGCTCCGTCTGTGATTCTAGGTCTGAGCATAGTTGTACCACCCTGGCAGTTAAACCCTGCTGTTTCGTGACACGGGTATCTGCATTGCGTTCAAGTTCTAGACATCGTTTGGCAGAGTTTGCTCAGTGCCAGAGACGACTTCGAACAGACTGTGATGGGATGGAGAGACACTGTTCACAAACTGCCTCTTTATCCTCCTCCCTCTCCGCCCCCCACCCCTTGCTTTTTCTGGCAGAAAATTGCATCCTTTATTCTTTCAAAAACATAAAATTGTCATATTGTGCATAAGGTTTCTCAATTTGGGAGAAGATGCAAATGGATCGAGAGGGAAGGCAGTTGGGAGGGAAAGTTAGAAGGCTAGCAATCAATCAATCAATAGTAAAAATGTCCAGAAAAACACATAAGCAAAGGAAATGTGTGGGTTCTAAATTAACATAATGAAGGCGCTGAGCTATTTCTCTGTCCTGTGCCTTCTCACAGAGTTTAGCGGCAATAAACACTCTTTATGTCCTGGATGATGCAGGAGCCAAGGCAGGCCGCGCGCGCACAGCACCCCCCCCCCCCCGCCACCGCCGTAAAGAGCTGCAGTTCTGTAATTCAGCAGGAATGCTCCATGGGCAGGATACAGGAGCTCCGCCCCAGTCCTGCTGAGGCAGCACGGATTTTAATGTTTCTAGGAGGCACACCACACCATCCTGATTCTCTTAGCAACTGTAGACTGCCTTTGTTTTTTAAGCAGAACTTAATAAAATGGAAGCAACCACAGTCATTACATACAATAACAGCTTCTCCTGGCAATCCTTTGCCATGATTCTCAAATCCTAACTGCTGTTTGTATAGTCTATTTGGGCAGAAATGCCACCCTCTGTAATGCCGCTTGCTTTTAATTAACTGTGGACGACTAGGAAACACACCAGCACTGTGGGCAATCTTTCACATAACCGCTGGTAAAATAGAGCATGTCCATTTCCCCTTCTTGGGGAAATTTACAGACCTGCAGAATAAGCGCCTGCCTACAGGTCCTATCGAGGTATACCCAGGTGATCTTACTGAGGTCCAGAATCTCTGTCCTCTTCCTTTGTGCTGCATTGCTCTCAATCTTCTCCGCTCTATATAAACCTTAAGGACCTGGGACCTTCTCCTTGATCCACCTTAGAGTCAGCACAGTAAGTAACTGAGTGAAAACAGTGACTTACTGAAACTCCCAGAGACTGGGTTTGTATAAATTGCTGCGGCTTGCACACCGCAGATGACAGGCACACCGCCCTAGCTTACTTAGCAGCTACCCAGCTCACATCCACACATAACTCAGATTCACTTGGTTCTATCAGTTAAGCTTCCAAGAAAAACATCCAGCATTTTGAGCCGAGCAGCTGATAATCCCCTGCTGTGGTGATTTTTGATTTAAATATAACTGAGTCTCTCTTGGCGCTGACTTAACTGAATTGGAACTGTTCTTTTAATTGTTGATTCAGTATTGGCTTACAGATCTGGCTGTCAGTCCTCCCAACAGATTCTCCGTGTAGATGTGTTTATTAATCGTGTGTGATATTCCTTATCCTGCACGGGCTGCCAGCACTGGCCCTTGCTAGTTACGAATGGCGGTTTAAACCTCAGTGTCTGTGCGCAGGAAGTATCAGACCGACGGGTCATGTGCTGGCTCCTCAGTGTCACTTGGAGATCACCTTCAGGAGGAGGCTCTGGCGTGCCACCGCAGGGAGGCACAAGGACAGATCGGCATAAGGCCACCAGAATTTGACAGGAGCAGTCACTCTGGTGCCTCAGTTATGTGTGAGGCTAGATGGTCGGTCAGTTGAAGCTTTCCTTTCAACTCTGTCATCTGTGTACAGCTGCCCTCCTGCCTTATTCACAGTTTCGCTTTCCGTGGATTCATTTACCCATGGTCAGCCCCAGTCTGAAAATATTAAATGGAAAATCCCAGAAATTATATTCCGTAAGTTTTCATTTGCATGCTGGTCTGAGTTGCATGACGAAATCTCATGCCATCCGGCCCCATCCTGCCCAGGCCGTGAATCATCTTTTTGTCTAGCCCATCTACCCTGTAGAATCGCCCGCCATTAGTCACTTAGTCATCTTGGTGTTGTAGTATCACAGTGCTTGTGGTCAGGTCACCCTAATTTTACTTAACAGTGTCCCCGAAGTGCAAAAGTAGGCAAGCTGTCAATCCTGATATGCCTAAGAAAAGCCACAGAGTGCTTCCTTTAAGTGGAAAGGTGTGTATGTATAGGGGAAAATGCATAGTGTGTGTGGGTTCAGTACTGTCTGTGCTTTCAGGCATCCACTGGGGCTCTTGGAATGTATCGGATCCCCTGCAGCTGAGTGGGGCTTAGTTACACCATCTGGGTATATTTAGAGGAGTCACATGGTATTTAGAGGAGTCATATGGTATGTAGAGGAGTCACATGCTCGTCACATGGTAATGAACACTTGCCTGAAAAAATGTGTCTCCTTCCTGATGGCCAGAGAACTCCCATTTTCATTTCTAATTAAACCATTCAATAATAAGGAATATCAGTGGGTGCTATAGAGGGGTAATCAGAATGATAGATGGAAAAAGAAAGCAAAGTTTATGGGGGCAAATACCTCAAAGTAGATGGGAACTGACAAATGCTGGATTGTGTGTGTGTGTGTGTGTGTGTGTGTGTGTGTGTTTCAATGAGCATGTTTATTTTGGAAGGCATCAAGACATAGCTTTCGTTTTGTCCTTTCAACTTTTTAATTTTTACTTATTAAATTTATTGGGGTGATATTAGTAGTTAATAAGATTACATAGGATTCCATAGTACATTGCTGTGGTACGTGATCTGTATTTTGTATTGTGTGCCCACCACCCAAAATCAAATCATCTAACATCACCATATATTTGGCCCCCTTTACCCTTTACTACCCTTCCACCCTCTTCCTCTGGTAACCACCTGTTGTCTGTGTCTATGAATTTCCGTTTTCTGTCCCACGTGTGAGTGAAATCATATGGTTCTTAGCTTTTTCTGACTTATTTTGCTTCGCATGGTATTCTCAATGTCCATCCACGTTGTCGCAAATGGTGGTACTTCATCTTTTCTCAAGGCTGAGCAGTATTTTATTGTGTATACCAACCACATCTGCATCTAATCCTCTATCAAAGGAAACTGAGGTTGTTTCCATGTCTTGGTCACTGTGAATAGGGCTGCAATGACTATATAGGTGCATTTCTTTGCAAAGAAATGTTTTCATATTTTATAGATTGTGTTTATCTGTCATTTGATGTAATACTGTGGTGTGCTGAGATGTCAGAATCTTCATACGTATCATTAGCAGTTAGCATATATCGAGGGCCGCAAGCCAGGGCCTCTGCCAGGGCCTCTGCCAGGGCCTCTGCCAGGCGCTCCCTGCATTTCCTCCTCTTTCGTTCTCTCCGTGGAGCTAGGGACTATTACCGTTTTCATTTTACAGATACGGAAATTGAGGCTTAGATTAAGTATCTTCCCTAAAGTCTCTCAGACAGTAAGGGGTCTAGTTCTCTTCGATTTCAAATCCAAAATCCTGAGACCACCCTATGAGGTCTTTTGTTGGTGACCATAAGCCAAGCACTTGGTAAATGAGGAAGCAGAGAGTCTAGCCAGAGAGTGTCTGATTCCAGTGTCGGGTTCTTTCCATTCATCACACTTAGCACTCCCTGGTGCAGGACCAGCTTTGGTACACTTGATGTCAGACCACGACTTAAAGGCAGTCAGGGACCTTGTTTGGTCTAATACAGCTTTAATCTCTACTTTAGCAGATGACTTCCTTCTCTGAAGGCATACAGCATTGAATGACACAGGGTCTCTATTCTTGACAAGCTCAGGCATCAAGTGAATAAAATAAATATGTAAATAACTACCTAAAACAAAGTGTGCTGCCTATAATAATAACAAAAGTAATATAGAAGGAGGATGGTTATTTCTTTTTTTTTAAGATTTTATTTATTTTTAGAGAGAGGGGAAGGGAGGGAGAAAGAGAGAGACAGAAACATCGATGTGTAGTTACCTCTCAAGTGCCCCCTACTGGGGACCTGGCCCGCAACCCAGGCATGTGCCCTGACTGGGGAATCGAACCAGCCACCCTTTGGTTCGCAGGCCGGTGCTCAATCCACTGAGCCACACTAGCCAGGGCTGGAGGATGGTTACTTCTGTTGGCCAGAGTAGTTAACCAAGACTTTGCAGAATATTATTTCCAGGCAGGATTTTGAACTGTGAATAAAAGTCATTGTGGTGGAAAGTTACACAGAATACACAGGGCCCATGATCAGCAGGTCAAAGCACACAGGTATGAAACAGCATGGCTGGCCAGGAAGTACAGCTGGTTTCGTTTTGAGGGCCTACAGAACCAGAGGGAGAAACACTGGAGGAGAGGCTAGTGGGGATAGGTGGTGTGACATCACAGGAAGCCTCGTTTGCCATCCTGGATTTTTTGCTCACAGGTAATAGGGAACTACTGAAGGGTTTTAGCTGGAGAAGTGGGATGCCAAATGTATTTGTCCGTTTTTTTCAATGTCCATATTTTTTTAGTTCAAGGACCCAGTACTTAAAGACTGCAACAGGGAGACCGGTAAGAAGTTTTAAATGTGTATTTCTTGTGTCCTCATTGGAACTCACTTTTTAAGAACTATTTATTTGTCACTGATTTTGAACTTGGAGAAGAGTCTCAAGAACCAGCGCGAGGAAGCCACGGCACACGCCGACTTTCAGTAGTCGCCAGCAGGAAGCAGGCCTGCCTTTCCAAGGCCTCCTGTCCTTTCTGCTGCAGGGGTCACTCAGAGCTGGCTGGAGGAAGTGTGGGCCATGTAGACACTTACGGTCACCAGCCCTGATGTTGCTGCCTCTAAGCAACGTGGCCTCGACTCTGCCCAGCTGACCTAATGGGCACCCTCCTTCTCCCTGATTCAGAACGAAGGTAGCAGCTGAGGAGAGGGGTCAAAGACCGTTAGGTCGTTCGATGTCCCCACACAGCCCCTCACCTCTGTACTCAACGTGGACTTCCCCCACTACCTGGCAGGGCCTTTGAAGGTTTCCTTCGCCTCATTTGTACTTGCTTCACATTTTCCATAAAATGTGCTGAGATCTTGCTCTTTACCAGTAACTTTAAGCCCATTAGAGGCCTGAGAAAAGCCCTGGTGTTTCGGGCTATATACCCAGTTGCTCCTGTATTTCACTAAAGCCCGGGTTCAGGGGCAAACAAAGGACAGGGAGAGTTGTCATTATTGTTGCCACAAGACGGGATCTTTTCATCCAGATAACGTAGATATCCTCTCAAAGGTTCTTTGGTGCCGTAGCAGTCTGGGGAAAGAGCTTTTATTTTCTCCCAGGTCACCTCCGCCGTTCATCATATGAAGAGAGTTTCTCGTTTCTTCCTACCCTTTCCCCATTGCCTCAGTGACCCTTTGCGTTTGTTCTTACCCAGTATGCATTTGTTCTGTGAGGCTTATTTAATCACGTCTCCTTCACGCTATTGTGGCTTCCCCCATCTGCTGCATTTAAAGTACCAGGACCCTTATTCCTTTCATTTGCCTCCTTTGAAGTCGGAAATTTTGCTCTAAATCACTTCGGAACCTGGCTCCAATCATGCCCTTCTTACTGGGCTTCCTGGCTTATATTGCCTTCCTGGCGCCCAGGAGTAACTACTACGTATCCGTGAGGCAATTGAGGACAGATTACATCAAAGATAGTCTCCTTTCCTTTTCTGCCACTGGCCAGTCAGTACTTAGCTCTGACCAGCAGTCGAAGGAGCAAAAGGCAGACCAGGGGTCCTCAACCTCATTACCTTTGACGCCGGAAGCTGGGTACTCCTTTGTTGTGGGAGCTCTGCGGCTTGGAGAGTCTAATAGCAACTCCGCCCTCACACCCCCAGGCATGACGGCCAAATGTGTCTACAAATGTTGCCAAATGTTAGCCCTGGTTGAGAATCCCTAAACAGAGTCTTTGCTCGTGGGTAGGTTAGACTCTCTCACTAAGATGCTATGGTATTAGATACATGGTATCTAATACAGAGGCTGTCATAGAGCGGGCACTCAATAACGTTTTTGTTGAATTAAGCCCAACATCAATAGATGGCTGTTACCATGTGCCTGCTGGCCTGTGATCACATTGTAAGCAGTGGAAACTATGTCATTTTTAGCTCTCTATAGCCAGCCCTTAGCAAGTACCTGGCATGTAATAGGCGCTCAGAAAATGTATGTTGAGGGGATGCTTTAAAGGAAAGGAGAAGGCGAAGAGCTCTGGGCGGTGCGGGGTGGGGGGAGATTATGTTAGAGTTTGCTGATTAATCAAGGAGTTAACATGTATTGTGGGAGAGGCAGCAGGGGGCACTCATGGGCTCTGGACAGTGAAGGCTGCAAAAAATTTGAATAAGAGGTTGGTAAAGAGGAAATCAGTAGGAGGGGCACGGTGAGTGCGACAGTGTGTGCTCTCTTCCCCAAAGATCGGTCACTGTCTGCATGCTCCCTCCACTCCTCGGAGAGCCCGATATCCTCCACGTGACCTAACACACACCTTGCAAAACAGGAGACTGACCCTAAACCGGTGGGTCAAAAACGTACACCATGGGCAAATCACATGGGGCCACCGCCCTGCAGAGGAAGTCACTTCAAACTAGACAGCCTGCAGAACCACGTCAAAACCTCAGCGGGTGCACAGTGGGGAGCACAATGTATTTCTGGAACATGTACGTCAGTCTCCGTGAGGGTGGCCCCTTCAAACCCAAGACGTACACTCTTACATCACAGCTGCACTTGACCTGGCCAGAGGAAATGCGACATGTTGAAGGCAGGAGACCTAAGTTCCAAACCCCCTTCTCAACCTCATAAGTAGGAGAGTTACAGTCCATTGGGATTTCTTTAAATGGAGCTGTTACTTTTTCCACTTGCAAGGCAAGGCAAGACAATAGTTAGGGGTCCCCGTGAAATCTAATGAACGCTTTATTTAGCGTAAGCAGAGTATTTAAAGTGTGGACCTTGTGGATGGGTAGAGTTCAATCCAAGTACCTCCTTTTATTAACAGTTTGATCTTGGACTAATTGTATAACCTTTTTGAACTTCAGGGTTCTCACATGCAACATAGGATAATAATGCCTCATAAGGATGCTGTGAAGATTAATTTAGGTGAGATGGTATCTTTGTACCATTTACCTTAGTGCCTAAGACATAGCACAACACATGGTTATTGATTGTTATTAGTAGTAGTATTAACTACATTAACACTTCATTTCTTTGTTTTTCTGTTTGTCCATAGCATACCATGGGCATGTTTGGGGAACTAGTTCTGCCTCTGTGCAGTTCTCACATTATAATATGTTGTTGCCTTCAGGTCATGTTGAAATTTGCATCTATTATCCTGTCTTCCTAAAACAATTTGGCCCAACTTCATCCTCACCCCACTTATCCTATAATAGCTCATTATATTCCAGTCAGGGCTAATGTATTCTTTCCAAACAATAGTGATCTCTTCTGGTTTTAGGGATGTAGCATCTGTTGGAGTCATGTTTTCTCAGTGATAAACACATTTACTTTCAAAGTAAAACAATGAAGGATGTGAACAACTTGATTTTGTCATAGCAAACGCTCTGTACCAGTCAAGATGGAAGGTCTAGAATCAATATGACTAATGGATCTAAGCTCCAAGTGATAGAGTCAGCAAGAAGAATAAATTATCACCCCCCCCCATGCCTCTTGGATGGTAATTTCTCCTCCCTGTCTATTCCCTGATAGTTACCATCCGGCACTCCACAGCAGCCTTCAGGGCGATCCCAAGCCAGGTCTGGGAAGTACTTGGTCAATACATCCAGTGTGTCAAGCTTTGAGTCATTTTTATGTTTATTCGTTCCCCTTATTACTTTCTTTGGCTGAGTAAAATCTCTATTACTTTGGGCTCAGGAGCAGAGAATGTGCTGTGAACACCCGAGGCGTACATTCTATTTTATTTTTATTATTTTTTGTGATGACTTCATTATTCCCTTATGCCTGAGCTTTCTCCACCCTTGTTTCCCCCCCTTATTCTTTCTTTGGCATCCTCCCTGGCTTCTGCATTTGTTTACTCCCGCTACAGGGAAGTGACTTTATGCCATTCCTTGGTCTTTATCCTTCAGAGATTGAATGGCTCCCAGGCTTTTAGATTTCACAGGAAAATTAGTCCTCTTCTTCCTCCCTAAGAGGAGGGACTGGTTGAGCGTTGCCAACTTTTAATTTTTATTTTTTCAGAGAAGGACATTAAGATGTAATAAGAACCATTTTCCTTAATTATTTAAATTAGAAAAAGACATTTAACAGCATGCAACCTCAGAATTATAAATTTAAATAAATTTGTGTAACTGCTTTATATTTTTTTGTTTTTCTCAGTTTTCTCTACAAACATAAAAAATAAAGTCACCTTAGATCATACCTTTTGTGAATGATGGACACGTGGCACCATCTCTCTCCATTCCTGCAACCCTGGCAGATTAGATTAGAGATAAGAGCAGGACTGGGGAGGCATCTGTAGCAGAAGCAACAGTTGAAGATCTCGTTAGCTCTTTAATCACTTCCTATGCATTATTTTAATTTTCAGGAATACCTTTCTTCACGTTTTGTTGATGGCTTGGCAATGAACTTAGTCCTGCCCAGAAGAGAAGTTATTATTAAACGCTATGGTGTAAAAAATAAACCAGAGTTTGTGTAGCTTTCCTCTAGAGAGTTCACTGCAACCCATTAACACAAACCTGCCTTAAACACTACAGTTACTGGAGGAACATGTGTGGTCCGTAAAATTGATATCACGGAGCCTTCATTTACAACACACCTGACTTCCGATGATTGGTTTAGTTTTGTGTTTGACCCGCACATTCACGCAGCAAGGCCTGAGCTTTGGAATCGACAGACAGGAATTCAAACCCCACTTCTGACAGTCACTGGCTGTGTGACCCTGGACAAACGTCCCCCCTCTCAGCTGATTTCCTCACTTAGAGAAATAACAGTGAGGATAGTGCCCATCTTCAGGTCGTTCTCTGTTTCCGCGAGAGGAAGAACGTGAGAATGACAGAAGGACTAGCCTGCCGCACGGCCCATAGCCTCCTGGGATGCGATGCAAGCACAGCCCCTTATTCTTCCTCATTTTACTGCAACTACATTTTTTTAAGGGAAAACCCGAAGGGGACATCTCCGCACCATTCACAGTATCTCTCAAATCAACTAATTGCTGTGGTTCTCCTCTCTCTTCAATCAGCCAGCTGTTTCGACCCACATTCCTTCTATGTATTTGCCTACATAAGCCTCCTTGTTAATTTATTCTTTACAAGAGGGCCTTTTCAATGACAGGAATGTTAATTATTATTTATCACCCCGTAATTATCGTAATCTACATGCTTATGTCGAGTGCGCATGTGCGCGTGCGTGAAGCCAGAAGTCCGTGAACCTCCGCGGCCGCGGGAGCCTTTCTTCTGCTTCCCAGCGTCCCGACTGGCTCCTTTCCGGCCCCAGCAGGGCGCTGGGTGACAGTGAGCTGCACAGCTGCTTTACTGACAGACATAAACTTCCCTTGATTTTTGAGTGTTCTGCAGAGGTTGGTACAGGATTATAAAATATCTTTAAAACTCCATCACGTGAAAAAAAAAAAAAACACGTTCAAAATGTGCCTTCTAGGTACTCTTTTATCAAATGTTTAACACAGGGTTTGGCACTTTAACGGGCTCTCCTCGATGTTCTTCTAGTGGATATCTACATAAACTCCGATGGGTTTATTTACTACTGTAGCTTTTAATGGAAATATAAAATAATTTCTCTTCTGGGCAGCACTGATTTCATTGCAAACGCATCAACAAAATGTGAAATCCACATAAAAAGCAAAGTTGCAAGAATCACTAAAGCTGGGAGAGTCTGTTGCTGCATATTTTAGATGGGCTAGTGTATTTATGGTTCTCGTACACATACTGTAAAATGTAATGTGGCAGGATTGCTATATTGTAATAAAACAATGTGGTGCTTGCTGAAGAAAAAAAGGGGCTGGTGAATTATAGCAGTCATTGTACCTTGTTTCCCGTTATTGAAAATGGAGTATGATTATTAAATGCATGCAGTGTGCATTTTACACACTTTGTTATAGATCTTGGTTTTTATGTGTGCCTGGAATATCAATATTTGCTTTACTTTTAAGGAACATTAGTTACAAATACAATAAGTGTGTTTCATTTTTCATTGAAGACATACCGGCTTCAGTTCTCAAGTCAGACTGTGCAATATCTGTCTCAGTGATTATTGATCTGCAAACCCTTTGGAAAGTAGGCAAGGCTGTTTTTGTGCTAGGCAAAGACGGTGGCCGCTGCCGCTCTCTGAAACCCGTGAAACTGGAGCGTCTAGCAATAAATAAGAGTTTAATTAAATTGCTCCTTGGCAGATAGCAGGACTGTCTCTCGGCTTTGGTTTAGAACCCGTGGGGTCTCTTTTTGCTCTTGATGTATGGGTGTCATTCTCATTCATAACTAATGGGGACTGAGTGCAATGCAGGGGCAGCTGACCCCATGTTCCATTATGCCTGCGAAATACCACATGGCTTTTTCTCCCTTGGGCTGCTCAGAGTTTTTTTTTTCTAAAATGCGAAGCAGGGAAGAAATCTAAATGTGTAAGAAACTCTCAAGGTCTAAACTATGCACAGTACTCCAGAGTATCTTACACATGCTAAAATAATAATCATAATATCTTAGGAACCCATAAAAATATCCATATGTGTTTTATGTAGGATTTAGTTTCGAACTGTAATTATAATGGAAAGATTAAACTACAGCCTCCCCTTGGAATTTAGCGCTCTGGTTAGCTATAAGTATCTGTGTGATTATGGTGCTTGGTAAACCATGGAAACCATGCTCTTAGGCTAGAAATGAATGAAAATGATTAATTAGATTCTGTAAGGTGTTGCATTTATAGCAGGGCACACATAGCCTTCAGCTCATTTGGGTTCAAAGCCATCTGAAAGATACGAGTGCTTGAAAATGATGAAAGCCGAGCTAGCAAGGTACAATTTCCACTTGCCGTGTTGCTGTTACTTTCCCCAGAGCACTGGCTGGGAATATGCATCACCCAGGCGTCCCCAGTGATCTAGCAAAAGAGATGTTTCATTATTTCTCCGTACACGTTCAAACATTTTCTGATAATATTATCAGGCAAATCTACCTATACATGTGGAGCCTAAATCTATATATGCAGCTGCCTTGCCGGTTTGTAATTGCTAGTGTATTCTCCCAGACATCGGACGTGTTGGTACCAGAGATATATTTACTTAAGTAAAAATCTAGACTGGCCCTGAGCACATTGGCAAACACTCAGTACTTCTCATAACCTAGCTCTCCAGGCGTGGAAATGGGTGCTTTACCCCTGCCTACCCCAATGTCCATCTACTAAGAAATGGTTAAAAGGCAACAACTTCATTCATCTTTCTAAATTAAACAGATGTGAACAAAATTTACACTGGGATTTTTAAAATTTAAAATGGGACCAAGTAAGAAAAGCTTTCCAGTGATTCTATCAAATTAGTCTCTTCTTCCCTAATTCTGCTTATCAGCGTTCTACACACCCTCTAGAGTAAAACCCAATGACCTTTCAGGTAGAGTTATGAGTTCCAAACAATAACGTTCAAACATAATCACCTGGCTTAATTAATCTAGTAATTTCTCCCTGGGTTGGTTTGATTCATCATCTTGCTATGACAGAGGAGCAAGGGGCTGCTGGTCCTTAGCACTGTTATTGTATTAATTTGTCACCGTTCCCTTCATAGCTGTCGTGCAGTCTTTTGCCCTGGAGAATAATTTATGGTATGTGGTTATTCTTCTGCCTGGGAATGCGGCCATCTTTACTTAACAAAGCCCAGCCCTTTGTTTCTGTGGAAAATGACTCAAGATTTTCAAATAGTCACCATTGCAGAAAATTCCAAATGCTTCCTCCAGTTGGTAAACGAAGTCTCCTTTGCTCCCTCTCCCTTTTTCTCTTGGAAGAAAGGTTTGAGTTTGGTCTGTATGTGACAGTTAATACCATATTCAATAGACTGTAAGATGACATCAATTGTAAGAAGAACCATTACTTTACAGACCACTGAATAAGGCCACTTTTTAATTTGTTTTAACTATAAAACTCATCCTGATTTCAAAGAGTCAATGTAAAGAGTGCGC
>PVJD01010342.1:0-54570 GCA_004026545.1 Mormoops blainvillei
TCCTTTATAGGGTTGGTAAGTTTTCCTGTAATAAGAACTCAGTAAACTTAGACCACTGTTACTCACATATTTTTATCTCCTAGAAAATTAGATAAGGAATCCCCCCTTAAGGACTAATGTAAGGAGTACATTACTTACATTAAGTAATAGGAATAGTAACAAAAGTAGGGAGACTCTTCAGAATACTGAGCTTTCTACGCAAAAAGTGTAATAAGCATTTTTTTAAAAGATATATTTATTTTTAGACAGAGGAGAAGGGAGGGAGAAAGAGGGAAACATCAATGTGTGGTTGCCTCTCGTGTGCCCCCTACTGAAGACCTGGCCCACAACCAAGGTATGTGCCCTGACTAGGGAATAAAACCAGTGACCCTTTGGTTCACAGGCCCACACTCAATCCCCTGAGCTATACTAGCTGGGGCTAAGTATGTCATTTTATTTTTCCTTCTTAGCCAGCTAGATTTGGCAAGAAATGATCCTTAAATCAGCATCAGTGTGCTCAGGAACCCATGTAGTTCTTCATAATTCTGGGCATCATTTTTAGGTGTTATCAGCTGATATCCCTCTATTAAACAAAATTTAATTTGATATATGGATATATTTACTCTCCTTTTAAAATCTGAAAAATTAACTTTGTGCTTATTTTACAAGCATTTGATTTTACTTATGAAGCACTATATTTTTTTCTGCTTTTCTTGTGACTTTGCAATCTTTGATTTTTCAGAGAATCTGTTATACTAATGAAGGTGTTTTCATTTGTGTATTTTTCATTAACTTGTGATGATGGGAAGGCAAACAACATTAGTATAGTACATCATTTGTTGAATTATTTGTAATAAGCAATTAGTAGTCATATGAGGTCTGTGCCAAAAAAGTCCAACCATTGTTAATACAACAACAGAGAGTGGTTTGAGTGACATGGATGTAACCAGGTAGCCAATGAGAGAGGACTGGAATGTGCATGTGTGAACAATGACAACTTTACTGTACTAGTCAGTGGGGGTGATAGATACCATTGAGTGAGCATGTGTATTGTGTGGCTGTCTCATTCAAAATAACTGAGTAGAGCTATGAATCCGCATCCAATTTTGCATTAAGCTTGAACATTCCTCCATGGTAACTAACTGGATGATTCAGAAGGCAGCAGGTGTGGGCAACTGGTGATTGGCAGCTTCATCATGACAATGGGCCTGCTCATGCATCATGTCTTGGGCAGAGTTTTTTGGTGAAACATCAAATCACCTAGGTGACTGAGCCCCCCACAATAGCCCAGATTTGGCACCCTGTGATTTCTGGCTTCCCCAAAACTAAAATCACCTTTGAAAAGGAGGAGATTTCAGACATAATCTTGAAACTTCCTTTCATATTTTATGACTTTGACAGTGATCATTAAATGTTAGAAATTAAGGCATATTTACCATGTTAAGTCAAGAATGTCTCTTCCCTTTCCAATGCTCATATCTGACCTTAGACCAAGAATTACAATTATTTGTTAGCTCAACCTATTAAAAAAAATCACATGTGTCTTTTGCAATTAAACATAAAGAAACTGATTCATTGCCACAAGAAATGTAGCTGCTGACGCATGAGATACCTATATGTCATGTGTCTCTAGAGCAGAATGTAAGTCTGCGTGAGCACAAGAATTCTCAGGGAAGAGAGAGAAGCTATATTTAGTTCATAGAAGGAATGTTAAATGTAAAATAAGCTAATATTTATTAAGTACTCATCCTATGTCAGGCATTGTTCTAAACTCTTGTGATCTCAATGACAATGAAATAAGCTTATTATTTTCTTCACTGAATAAAGGAAGAGGCTCAAAGTCTTACCCAAGTCAAGCAGACAGTTTATGGGCTATTTAAACAGAAACACTCTGATTGAGAGCTAGTGCACAATAGTACCACACCAAACTTCCTAATAATTTAAATGTGTAAACAGATTTAAGGAAAAACATGGCTCTTTGAAGATGACTGAATGTTAAAAGCTATTATCATTTCTGTGGGGAAACACATTTATCCTTTCTCTAATTATTTGTTTTACTTGTAATTTCTTCTTTAATCATGGGCAATTTGTTTTGTGTTCATTTCCAAATTTGGGGGGATTTTTTAGATACCATCCTTTTATTTCCAGTATAATTTCATTTAGAGAATGTGTTTGGTATAAGTTCTATCCACTTGAATTTACTGAGATTTGCCTGTGGCTCAGAATGTGATCTATCTTGATGAATGTTCCATGTTACTTGAAAACAATGTATGTGTAATGGTTTGGGGGTAGAGTGTCCTATGAATTTAAACACATACAAATTGATTGATAGTGTTGTTCAAATCTTCTATATCCTTTCTAATCTTTTTGCTACTTGTTTAATAATTATCAAGAGAAATGTGTTGAAATCTTCAGTGATAATTATAGATTTGTTTCTTTTCTCATGAAATTTTACCTCATATATTTGAACCTCTATTATTGAGTTCTTACGCATTTGGAATTATGTCTTCTTGATAAATTGATCTCTTTATCTTCATGAAAATTTCTCTTTGTATTAATATTCTTTGTTCTGCAATGTATTTTTCTAATATTAATATAGTAATTCCAGTTTTCTTTTAATTTTTGTTTTTGTAGTATCTTTTTAAAAATCTTTTTATTATTAAATTCTCTGTGTCTTTATGTTTGAAGTGGATTTCTTACAGGGAGCTAGGCCTTATTTTATTTTATTTTATCCGATATGACAGTTTGTGCCTTTAATTAAAATGTTTACACAATTCATATTTAACACAATTTTTGATTGGGTGGGTTTCAAATTTACCGTCTTTAAATTTGTGCATATTTATCCTTACTTGTTCCCTTTTATCTTTCTCCTGTTTTCATATGAATTGTGTGTTTATTTTACAATTTGACTTTAACTTCTCAATTGCCTTAAGAATTATAGCAGTTTTAAAATTATTTTAGTGCTTGTTTTTGGGTATTTACAATACATCTTTAACTTCTCACAATCTGCTTTTTAATAATATATAACATTTCACATATTATACATGTATCTCACCCAGTATATTTAAATTCCCCTCAGCATTCTTTATGCTATTGTGGTCAAACATTTTGCATATATTTAGGTTATAAACTCCAAAATACATATTTGCATTAAATACTCAATTACTTTTAAAGATATATTAAATAATAATATTTAAAATTTTTTCTCTTATATTTACCATTTCTAGTTCTCATCATTTCTTTTACACACCATTTCCTTCCAGTATCATTTTTCCTCTACCTAAAAAACTTTTAAAACACATTTTTAGTACAAATTTGTTGATGGTGAATTCTTGCAATATTTATCATAAAATGTCTTTATTTTGCCTTTTTTCTGAAAGACAGTGGGATTACTTTAAGCTATAAATACACTTAGGAAAAGAGACACTGTTAAAGTACTCCAATTTGAAACTTAGAAACTGAGTGTATGTATTTATTCTAATAGTATATTTTTGTAGATTTTAAAATAATATATACTTCAAGGTTTTCTTGTCAGGTTCATTTATATCCCTTTTTAATGTTTATGCTACTGCTGTAAATACAATATTCTTTTTTAATGATGCTTTATTTATTATGCTGCTACCTTGGTCCCAATTTTCTTCCTTCGATCCCCTTCCACCCAGCACCCCCCACTGCCTCAGGCAATCCCCCACCATTGTTCATGTCCACGGATCATGGTATAAGTTCTTCAGCCACTCCATTTCCTATACTGTACTTTACATCCCCGTGGCTATTCTGTAACTACTTATTAGTCTTCCTAATCCCCTCGTCACCCATTCCCCCAGACCCCTTTCCCACCTGGTGATCATCAAAGTGCCCTCTTTGTCCATGATTCTGTTTCTGTTCTTCTTGTTTGCTTAGTTTGAGCTTAGATTCAATTGTTGATAGATTATATTTATAGCCATTTTATTGTTCAGAGTTTTGACCTTTTTCTTAAATAAGTCCCTTTAGCATTTTATATAATAATGATTTTGTGATGATAAACTCCTTTAGTTTTTTCTTATTTGGGGAGCTTTTTTTCTGCCCTTCGATTCTAAATTATAACAATCTTGACTATAGGTCCCTGCTTTTCATGACTTTGAAGGTTTCTGGCCAAACCCTTCTAACCTGTAAAGTTTCTTTCAAGAAATCAGCTGACATTTTTATGGGAACTCCCCTGTAGATAACTAACTGCTTTTTTTTTTCTCGCTGCTTTTAATATTCTCTCTTTATCTTTAAACTTTGGCATTTTAATTATGATATGCCTTGAAGTAGGCCTCTTTGTATCCATCTTGTTTGGGACTTTCTGTGCTTCCTGTACTTGCATGTCTATTTCCTTCACCAAATCAGGGAAATTTTCTTTCATAATTTTTTTTCAAATAGATTTCCAATCTCTTATTCTTTCTCTTCTCCTTTTGGCACCCTTATGATGCAAATGTAGGAGTGCTTAAAGTTGTTCCAGGAGCTCCTTACAGTATCCTTGCTTTTTTGGATTCTTTTCTTCTTCCTCTTATTCTCATTGGTTGTTTTTTGTTTCCTTATGTTCCAAATCATTGAATTGATTTTCAGTTTTATCCACTGTACCGTTGTTTCCCTATAGGCCTATAAGTTTGGTGGGATGGAACCTCAGGGTTCTCCAGGGTGGGGCAAACAGTGTTAGTAAGGCTGACGGAGTATCGGATATGGTACCTGCCTGCCTGCCAGCTCTGTGGCTCTGTGTGGGGAGGGTTCAGAAAACAATAGCCTCTGCTTTCCTTTCTGTCTGGGAGAAAGCTCTTCCCCAGCTCTTGCTGTGATGCCAGACACTTCAGTTCCTCTCTGTATGTCACTGGTGCCCTTCAAACTGCTACCCCAGTGTTGGAGCTCAGAGCGAGTGAATCTGAGTAAATTTGTGTGTGGGTTTTTAAGAGGAACTGCTTGCTTGAGACTTCAGAAGTTTCTTCCACCCACTCAATACCCTCTGGCTTTTGCAGCCAGAAGTTATGGGGACTTACCTTCCTGACACTGGAACCCTGGGCTGGGTCTCCTGGTATTGGGCTGGGATTCCTCATTACTGAGATATCCCTCTTGAATTTTTACCTACCGCATGGAGATGTGGGACTGGCCCATTCCACATCTCTTTAATTCTGTTGTTGTTGGACATCCATTGACTCAATTTCTGATGGTTTTTAGTGATGGTTGTTCTATAGTTTAGTTGTAATTTTGATGTGGTTGCGTGAGGAGGCATGCTGTGCTTACCTACGCCCCTATCTTCACAACTATACTTTAAATTATCTTTTAACTGGTTATTGTTAGATTTAAGAGAGCTACATTTTTGACATTTATTTTTCAAGAGGCCATTTTTCTCAGGGTTGTGAGTGAGTCTGAGAATTTTATAAGTCTGATGTGGGTTGATGAAAGAAGTGAAACTCACTCTCTTTATGAAACCTACCTACCTGTTGGTGGGTTGGCAGCTCCCATTGCTGGTCAGTGCAAACCTTAGATCTCTGAGCCAGGGAAGACAGTACCACTAACCAGAAGTCTCCCTATTGACTGGGTAGGACTGCACTACTTTGTGGCTTAAAATATGCATGTGTCCCCCAAATATCTTTTTTATCTAGGCCTATGGAGTATATTTACAAGATTTATCAGTTTTTTCATTTCTTTCCTAGAAGGTTCTCCAAGTTGTGATTGTTTTTCTTTTTCTTACCTTCATTGATATTTCAATGAAAATTGACTAAGAATAATTTAGCCACTCTTAATTAGATTGCCTTTCAGTAGGAAGTCTCAAATTACCATTGTTAAAGTATCATTGAATCAAATAATAAATTTTCAGCAGAGAACCTTGTCAGAGATCATAGCTTTGAGGCTCCCTCCTCTCCCTGGGCAGGGAACCCCGAGACCCAGAACAGGAGCAACTTGGACACACAAAGTTGGGGAGATCCAGGCTACACACACAACATCAAGCAGCCCAGTCACAGCTGCAGTGGAGAGTGCCTGAAATACACAGGGACTCTACCTGCACCTGAGTCAGGTAAAGGAGGCAGGCCATGGCTGGCCGTGACTGAGAGAGACTCTCGACTATTTGGAGAGATGGTGTGTATGGAAGCTGGACAGTGACCAGTACTGTAATAGGAGTTCTCAGAAGGACTTTTTAAAGCAAGCTGAGGAGTGCTGGGCAAAGACCCTGTGTACAGCTGCCTGGCCAGCGAGGGGAGAGGACTGAGGGCACAGTTTGCTCCCACTCAGTGCAGTTTGGCAGGGAGATCACAAAGGTGCACAGCAAGGGCATTTCTCAGCCGCAGCTTGGCGCAGCAGAGGGGCAGAGGCTACGCAGAGTGGAGAGGTCAGGACTCTGTCTGCTATGAGGGCAGTGGACTGGGAACTGGAAAGGCAGGAGTTGAGCACCTGAGATTATTTACAGCCAGCAGAGTCCCCTTCCTCAGCAGAGATTGAACCTCCAGGAAGGGACGGTTGCACCCAGCCGCAACATCCTGCAGGATCAATGGGAAAGCTCTGCAAAACAGGAAGTTCAGGCTCAAGAACCCCCTGCAAAGTGTATATCCACAAGGGAAAGACAGAAAGAGGAATGCTTAAAGGGCCCATTTTGAACTTCTCTCAGGGAGACAAAATACACTGGTTCTTAGTGCCCTATTCCGCTGGGACCAGCAAGGCAGGAGGATCAGACATTGGTGCAGCAAGGGGGAGTCAGGGCTCCGCCCAGCCTTGGCTGGCGCACAGAGCTGTCATCAACACCAAGAAGGAAAGAGTTGACCCTCATACACAGATTGGCCTCTCCCTTGAAATAGACATCTAATTCATCAGAAGCTATACACTATTGGAAATAAGCTGAAACAAACCAAGATGGGTGATGTAAGGGCTGTGGGAACACACCCACAATTATCCCAGAAGACTGAACAAACAATAACAATGCCTCCCAGGGGAGACCCAGGGTTCCCACCCTCTCAATCACAACAGAAGCTTCCTCCAGAGGCAGGTGAAGGTGATACAGGCAGTGCTGCCAGAAGTTGGCCAACCCACCCTGGGACCTTGAGGTGATAAAAAACCAGACATAGATCCAGAAAGAGAAGTCAGAAGGCAAACACTAAACTGCTGAGATGAATTTCACCTTGTTCCCCCTCAGAATTTGTGTTTTTTCTTCCTTTTCATAGCCTTTTAATATTTCTTCTTTAGCTTCAATTACAATGACTAGTATTACAATGACTTCATCATTCTTTGTCTTTTTTGTATTATTTTTATTTAGGTTTTATGTATATTTTTTATTTTGTTATTTCAAATCTCACATTGCACCTTTCCCTTGTCTTATTCCATTTTGCCCTCTTCTAGCCCTTTTTTATTTATGATGTAAATTTTATTTTCCCCCACATGGTGCTTGTTCCTGTTCCTTACTCTTACTGTTTCTCCTCTATCATCTCAAAATCATTCTTCTTCAGTCAGCACACATTCTTTTCCCCCTTCTTATAATATTCTTACATAAACAAAATGAAGGACAAAAATCATGTAATCATATCAATAGATGCTGTAAAAGCATTTGATCAAAACCAGCACCCATATATGTAAAATAAATCTGCAAACTCAACCCTGGCTGTTGTAGCTCAGTGGTTAGTGTGCTAGCCTGCAAACCAAAGGGTCACCAGTTTGATTCCCAGTCAGGGCACACACCTGAGTTGTAGACCAGGTCCCCAGTAAGGGGCTTTCAAAGGGTGACCACATGCATCCACACATTGATGTTTCTCTCCCTTTCTTTCTCCCTCCCTTCCCCTCTCTCTAAAAATAAATAAGTAAAATATATTTAAAAAATCAGCAAACTCAGAGTAGAGGGAGCATAACTCAACATAATAAAAGCCATGTATGAGGAACCTACAGCCAACATTACACTCAAGGGACAAAAACAAAAAGCATTCACCTTAAGATCAGGAACAAGACAAGGGTGTGCGATTTCACCACTGTAATTCAACATTGCACTGGAAGTTCTAGCCACAGTGATCAGACAAGAGAAAGGAATAAAAGTACACCCACATTGGAAAGGAGGAAGTAAAACTGTCATTATGTGCAAATGACATGATAGTGTACATAGAAAACTCTATAGTCTCCATCAAAGAACTATTCAATCTAATAAGCGAGTTTGGCAAAATAAGGGGATACAAACTCAATATTCAGATATCAATAGCATTTTGTACACCAACAACGAAATATCAGAACAAGAAACTAGTGGAAAATAATCTTATTTACTAGAGCAACAAGAAAAATAAAATACCTAGGAATAAATTTAACCAAGCAGGTAAAAAGCCTATACTTGGAAAACTATAGAACACTAAAGGAAGAAATTAAGGAAGATACAAATAAATAGAAACACATTACCGTGCATATGGATTGGAAGAATTAACATTATTTAAATATCCATACTACCCAAAGCAAGCTATATTTCAATGCAATTCCTATTAAAATACCAATGGCATATTTCACATATCTAGAACAAATGTTTTAAAATTTTATATGGAACCAAAAAAGACTCCAAATAGCCTCAGCAAATCTTGAGAAAGAACAAAGTAGGAGGGATCATAGTACCCAACATCAAACTATAGTACAAGGGTATTGTAATAAAAGTAGTCTAGTACTGTCATGAGAACAGTCACACAGATCACTGAAACAGAATAGAGAACCTCCAAACAAACCCAAGTTTTTACAAGGGTCAATTAATATTTGACAAATGGGGCATCGACATACAATGGAGTAAAGACTTCTTCAGTCATAGTGTTGGGAGATCTGGACTGGTACAGCCAAAAAAATGAAACTAGATCACCAACTTACACCATACACTAGAATAAACTCAAAATGGATAAAAGGTTTAAATATAAGTCGTGACACCATAAAAAGTCCTAGAGAAAACATAGGCGGGAAAAGTTCAGATATTCCAAGTCACAATGTTTTCGCCAATATATCTCCTAGGGCAAGAGAAATAAAGGAAAAGATAAATAAATGGGACTACAACAAATTAAAAAGTTTCTGCAAGGTTAAAGAAATCATCATCAAAATAAAAATGGAACTGGTTGTACAGGAGAACATACTTGCTAGTAATACATCAGACAAAGGTTTAAAATACATTTCCAAAGTATATAAAGGATTCATATGACTCAACTCCAGGAAGACAAAGAACCAAATTAAAAAATGGCCAAGGGATCTGACTAGACACTTCCCCAAAGAGGACATACAGATGGCTCATAGACATATGAAAAGATGCTCAACATCATGATCTATCAAAGAAATGATCATTAAAACCACAATGAGATATTGCCTGACACCTGTCAGAGTGACCGTCATTCATAAACCAACAAACAACAAGTGCTGGCAAGGATGTGGAGAAAAGGGAACCCCAGTGCACTTTTGGTGGGAATGCAGACTGGTGCAGCCACTGTGGAAAACAGTATGGAATTTCCTTAAAAAATTAAAAATGGAACTGCTTTTTGAACCAGTGATTCCACCACTGGGAATATACCCTAAGAATCCTGAATCACCAATTGAAAAGAACTTATGTACCCCTACAGTCATAGCAGTGTTATTTATAGTAGCCAAGTGCTTGAAACAGCCTAAGTGCTCATCAGTAAATGAGTGGATCAAAAACTGGTACATTTACACAATGAAATAATACACAGGAGAAAGTGTGGGGGCCCTGGAGTGTGGGGGTCCCTGAGGGTCTGTCCAGGGCAGGCGGCCCGGAACTGTGTGTACACATGAAGGTCAGTCCAGGCAGGCAGCTGGAAACTATGAGTCATCATCACATGCCTGTGGGCAGGCAACCCGGGCCTATGTCATTGCACACATGTGCTATATTGTCCCTTAGTGATCTAAGTTCTGACACGATCCCACTATTGTCCAAACTTATATAAAAACCCCTGTAACCAGCATAAAGTGTGTGAGCAGTGCTGGCAGCGCCAGCAGTGCCAGTGGTGCCAGCAATAGAAAGCTCGCTGTGCTTGTTTGTGGTGTGAAGTACAGCTCCGATGTTGGCTCCTCATGCTTTCTTTCAATTGGGCCTCTCACCGTCAAAACCTAGCCTAGATGAACAGCTGGGATCTGACAGAAGGAAAGAAGGACCTCCTACCTTTTGCGACAGCATGGATGGAGCTGGACAATATTATGCTAAGTGAAATAAGCCAGTTGGTGAAAGACAAATACCATATGATCTCATCTATAAGAGGAATCTAATGAACAGAATAAACTAAAGAGTAAAATAAAAGCACAGGCACGGAAACATGGAACGGACTGAAAGTGACCAGAGGGGAGGTGGGAGGAGGATAATAGTAGAAAGAAGGGGAAAGGAGTAGTCAATGAACATGTGTGAATGACCTATGGACATGGACAACAGTGTGGGAATTGACCGTGGAGGGGATGGGATGGGTGGAGGAGGGCAAAGGGGGAAAAACTGGGAAAACTCTAACAGGATACAATAAAAATTATTTAATAAAATTTTTCTAAATAAAAAATAAAATAAAATTTCAAAAAAACAAAAATGAATGGAGTTAGAACCCTGACCGGGTTGCTCAGTTGGTTAGAGTGTCGACCCGATACACCAAGGTTGTGAGTTCAATACCTAGTAGTCAGGGCACATGAAAGAGGAACCAACAAATGTATAAATAAGTGGAACAACAAATCAATGTCTCTCTCTCTCTCTCACTCTTGCTCTTCTCTGTCTCCGCCTTCCTCTATCTCTCTAAAATCAATCAATAAAAAATTATTTCTAATAAAGAGTCAGAACACTATTTTCAAGAATTCCATTCAATTAATAGTAAAGTTTCTAATTCAAGTCAATTTTTGTGCAAAACATGCATGCCCCTTGCTTCAATGAGTTCCTAGCTTTACATAAGAATAATTCCATGACTTACCACTTCATGAACCTTCCCCCGAACATCAAATTGAAAGAACTTTTGTTTTCCTTATTGACTTTATTCCTGTATAATCTTAACTTGTACATTAATTTATTTGCTCATATTTATCATGTCTCCCTGCACTAGAATATAAGCTCCATAAGAGCCAAGCTTTGTGTTTTTAGTGCCTAAATAGGTTTAGGTTTGTAGAAGGTATTCAATAAATGTTTTTCTGATAAATAAATGCAGTGTATATTAATGATGAATTTATTATAAATGCCACATGTTCCACTGTACAGAGAAAAAACATTATTATTATTATTATTATTATTTTATTGCCAAGGATATCAGGGTAGAGAGAATAAACTGAAAGAATTGGAAGGAAATGCATCTTAGTGGGAGTATAATAGCATAATAATGTACATGTTAGAAAAAAATGGGAACGGTAACTTCTTAGGTTGGGTTCCCAAGAAGCTGACCTAGGCAAAGATTGAGGTACATGTGACTTATTAAAGGAAAACCTGTAGGAGAGTGCGAGGAGCAGACTAAGGGAGGGAAAGTTGCTCCTCATGGATGTGGCCTAAGTCAAGTCTAACCTTGACTTTGTTGTGAGGAGCTCTGCAGGGTAAAGTCTCCAGGCATCTCTTGATAGGCAAAGTAATTCTCTGGAAGAGGCCCAGGGGTGAGCCATTAGTTTCAGGACTGGTAGCAGCAGCAGCTTTTAAAGGAGGTCCGGGTGGAGTGCCAGATGTGTGCACTGCAATGATCTTAGTCAGGGAACAACCAGAGATGTGTTAGGAAAGAGGGAGTAGTCAAATATAGTATTTGATTTTAAATGACGGTCTGGGATAAACAAAAATGACATATCTATAATCTGTCCTCCTGGCATTTAATTTATTATTTATTAAAGTATTAGTACAATATGTAGCAAACTAAATTCAACAGCTTATGTGCAAACTAACAAAGTAAGTAAATAATACATAATAAAATAACACTTAATATAGCTGCTTTCTTTTCTGGAGAAATTTAGTATTTGTGTAGAATTCCAGGCATTACGGACAGCCCAAGAGTCACACTCCCCAGCCCCTCTTTTAATTGAATGGTTTTCTGGAGCTGCTGCTCCAGAAGACATGGTTCTTTGGGAGGATCTCTCTGAGTAACAGATTCTACTCTACTCAGTTTAAACAGATCACTTAAAAGTTACAATCAGACATCTCCATTAAGTTGGTTTTTATTTAAAATGCCTCTCCCAAATTTAAACCTAAAGAGATTTAATTTGGGGATTTGAAAACTATACCAAAAGTCTATACCAAAAACTATACCAAAAAATTCACAACAGTAATAAAAGAAATAGATCGGAGAATTCAGACTCCTTATTTGGGTAGGTGGAGCGGAAAAGGTTACATCTTGATATGAATTAAGAAAGTGAAAACAAAATTTTGTGGGGGTATTTTTTTGTTTGTTTGTTTGTTTGTTTTGGTTTTTTCACAAGAGGAAATGAGCTCACCTGCACCAGGGTCCCTGCAAAGAAAATGCCCAGCTTATGATTCTAGCAGATTTCAGAGCAAAGATAAAGTGTTATTGTGTCACCATTAACAGATGTTATCTGGTTAAGCTGAATGAGAGATGATGGTTTCACAGTCAAGAAACATTATCTCCTAAGATTTTTTTCATTTAAATTATTTCTGCAAGAATGTTCTTATCTTCTGTGGGCCTAATATCTACATCATTTTCATTTCAAAGAAATTTAATATTGAAACTCTGGAGGTGAAAACATGTGAAGTCCTGACTAAACTTCCCAATGTAAATCTGCCTGGCTTTTTGGTTCTGTTCAAGTAAAACAATGTGTGATACCTATCCAAGGAGGTCAGACACAGTAGCCCTTACCATGTAAAAAGTGACTCAAGTATTCGAATTTCCCTTTCTCTCTGTCTTTCCTTCTGCCTTCCCTTACATTCTGGGTTATTTTTTATTTTTCTTATATTAAGTATTACATTATTAACTACTTCCATTTATGTAAAAAGTCTCACGTATCCCTTATATGAATGTATAAATATCAATCAAGTGTAGCATGATGGTTTAGTGCCCAAACACTGGAAGTAGACAGTTCGCATCTTCACTTTCACTAGCTGTGTGACATTGGAAAATTTATTTATGAGCCAACCCCACTCCCCATTTCTGGCTCTATAAAATGAAGTAAATAATAGAAACAATCTCGTGTGTGTGTGTGTGTGTGTGTGTGTGTGTAAATGAGTGAACATTTGTAAAGAGCAAGGGAATCTCCCGCACTAGCATTGTAATTGACCCATCCTGACTCTTGGGATGTTATAATTTTCTTGATATTGATTATTTCAGTTATAATATAGAGTAACTGATATCATTAAATGTGTCAGATCTTCAGTAGGTGCTCAATAAATATTTAACAAAGGAAAGGACACATATTTTTTAAAAACCCTACCTATTATTTATCTGGGGAAGCTACAAACATTGAGTAAGATCAATTCTGATTCTAGAATTATTCATTCACAACATTTTGCATCAGTTTCACATGATTTCTCAATCATAGTCATCACAACTCCTTGACAGCTATTGATTGGGAAGAAAATAATTAGCAGTTGGTCTGTAACCCATCCTTTCCCTTTCCATGGAAGGGATTATTGTAGGGCTAAAGTAAGAGAAGGGAGGAAGGGTGGGAGGCAGGAAGGGAGGAGGAGACAAGGGCACTTCCTTGCCTTTTGTCAAACTGCCTCTCCTGTCCTGATGTCCTCGGGCTCTGCCTCTCAGGTTGGCCCTGATGCGGCCCCCACTCAGCCTGATGAGGCCAGTTTGTTGAGCTTTGCGTTACCAACAGATCTGGCCCAGGGCCCCTGGGAGAGCACTTGACATTGCTCACTGCGCTCATCCAGATGGCACCTTCAGGGAATTCCACATTCATCTGTTGCGTTAGTAGTTTTCACAGGACCAAAGCCATTGGAGCTAAAGTAGGATGAGATCTACCAAATGGGAAACAAATGGGGGACTTCAGAGCTCTATTCAAATAAAAATCACTATCTCTTGTGACAACTGTGATATAGGTAAGGTTGTGCCAAAAGAGTAAAAAGAACCGGCCATCTACCTTTCTCTTTAGAATTTCCTTCTGTCTTTCACAAAATACCTAAGCCCAGGGCTATTGTTCCAGGCTCACAAGGCTGCGAGTTCTTGGCTTGGACATTTTTACAACAGACATTAAGAAAAGACATTCTATTTCTTTATTTCTTTCTTGAGAGTGCATGTGTGTGCATGTGTGTTTATGTGCTGTGTGGATGTTCGCACACATGGCTGTGTACCTTGACTGCTGTGCCTTGGGTTAGCTCTTTCATTTACTGAAATGGTGAGATGAGAGATTTCAACCTGGGCATTGGGAAACATGAACAGGTGTTTTTGCTGAATTTGGTTTGAGGGTTTATAAAGAAAAAGAACACAGTGTACAGGGGTTCTATACTGTCTATACAGGTCAAATCACCAGTTAGAGTAAAGGTTTACTTTACTTTTTTTCCATATTCTCTACACATATGTATTTCTTCTTGAAACCTGGCAAGTAGGAGAGCTGGTTGGGTCAAGGCAGAATTTAAATATCCTTCTTTCTCTGAATAAAATGCCACTGTCATATAACACTCTAATGGCATTTCAATTCAACTCTAACTTCTAGCAAAAGTAACTTCTTAGAATTCCCTGAAATTGAGCTTAAGGATATTTCCTTCTTCTTTTCCCTTAAGGTAACTCAGAAATTGAATTCATATTATGGGTATTCCCTTAAGCTCCCAGTCTTGTCCAAATCAGTCATTTCTCAGGGCAACAGCAATGAATTCAAGCATAAGCTGTAGAGCAGTGCAGCTACTGTGGAAAGCAGTAGGGAGCCACCTGAAAAAATTAAGAATGGATCAACCTTTTGACCCAGCGATCCCTCTTCTGGGAATATATCTGAAGAAACCCAAAACACTAATTTGAAAGAACATAAGCACCCCTGTGTTAACTGCAGTGTTATTTACAATTGCCAAGATGTGGAAGCAGCCCAAGTGTCCATCAGTAGATGAGTGGATAAAACAACTATGGGACATTTACACAATGGAATACTATTCGGCTATAAAAAAGAAGAAACATTTGCCCTTTGTGACAGTATGAATGGACCTTGAGAAAATTATGCTAATTTAAATAAGCCAGTCAGAGAAAAACAAATACCATATGATTTCATTATGTGGAACCTAATGAACAAACCGAACTGACAAGCAAAAGAGAGAGACTCATAGATGGAGAGCAGGATGACAGCTAAGGGTGGTGAGGGTAGGGTGGGGAGGGATTGAACAAAAAGGAAAAAGCCTCATGGACATGGACAACGGTGTGGTGATTGTGGGGGTGCAGATAGGGATATAAAGGGGCTAAATGGTAATGGAAAAATATAATAAAGAAAAAAGTACAGCAGAAAAGCACTGTCAAAGAAAATAAATAGTCTGGACAAAACAGTAAAGAAAGGTTCACAACATATGGCATAATTATAATGACTTATTACTTCCCGTGCTGGAAAAAAAAAAATGCATCTAGAGAGTGAGGTGGGGGGGTGCATATAAGTTATCTTCAAACCTGTGTAAGTGGTTAATTTCCCTCAACACCCTGAAGCTTGAAAAACAGGGTTTTCAAGACTGACATTTTTCTGAATAATGATCAGAGAGGGACATGCTTTTGTTACATTTATAGAAAAAAGATCCAAGTATGGATTTGGAATGATTAAAAACCAGATCAAGAAGAGAGTGTACAATGTATTTCACTAGTATTAATACAACATTTCTTCATAAATCTCCTCTGCTTCAATTTGGCTTCTGTGGACAGGCTAAGTCTCCAAGGTTTCATCTCAATGAAGGTTTAATTTGTCTCATTTCCTTCTCTGGGGGAGAATTTCTGATGGTTGTCTAAATTTTCTAAAACATCTACTTTAGAATGATAGCCCATATTTTCATTTGACACTTAAAATGCTTACCGCTAGAAGAAACAGTGGACGATTTTTAGTTGACTATAATGTAAATCTGACTTTAGAGAGCTCTGAGGGTTTAGTGTCAATTACTGAAGGAGAAAACATCAATAACTAAGGTTTTAATGTAAAGAAAATCCTCAAAATTAGAACAACATGCATGCATAAGATATAAAGAATTTGAACATAAAAATAGAAGGAACACTGTTTAATCTAGCCCATCTAAGAACATTTCCACTGTGCAGAAGAAGCAGAAGGATAATCCTCATTGCCCTGCAGCCTGTGGGTTGTTGCAGTTAATGAGAACTGTGAATAACAAAAGAATATCACTTCATAAACTGTAGCAGAACTGATTTTCATTTATGAGTTCTTTCCTAGAAATCCTGGGATTTAGAAGCGAATTCCCACGGGGTGTTAACAAAACAATTTACATAGGAATCACAGAACTCTCTAAGAGGCAAGTAAAACAAAATGAACATACTTCAGGTGAAATCATATAGAAGGATAACTGTATGTAAAGTTGTGCGTAGCACCTGTCCAACTATCTACACATAATTTAATTACAGTTTTTTTTCTGAGCTGAAATTCATATTTTAAAACATTTGTGCAATAATTTAAAAGTACCATTATTTCTCATTATTAGCCAATCTATTTTACTTTCACTATAATTTCTATTACCATCTTTAGGCATGAGATGTTTATAAATGTGTCAACACGCAGCCCTGCTCCATCTCCAGGAATAAAATGTGGCAGGCTCTGTGGTCTCTGCCTTACAGTTATGATTCAAAACAATCACATAAGAGTCAAAATGACAATGGTTAACAGTAATCTGATTTCGCAAAAAATATTGATAATTGATTTAGTTTGTCAGCTTGAAGTATTAGAATAAATACCGGGTAACAAGAATCGTTCTGAGATGACTTACAGGTGGATATGTTTTAATTAATGATTCACTTCGCAGGATATGGAAATGTATGATTTTGTAAGTTCTTCATGTTTCTTGTCATAATTGCCCGAAAACAAAACAAATATAAAAACCACCTGGGGCTTAGTCAAAATCTCATTATATGCCCCTTTTCTAGGACCTCATTGCCTTCTTTCTTGTCTATTGGTGTATTTAGAGGAGATCTAGTCTGGAAATTCAGGTAATATCAACCATGTTAGTTTCTTTTGGCTTTGTTTCTTCAAAATTAACATCTAGAATGGGGAACTGAAAACAGATGATATTAAAGAACTGTTGTTTAATTTCATCTACTCTCTGTGTTTCTTCACATGAAAGTATTTATTAGCTTAATGAATGCTATTACTAGTATACCAAAGACAATCATAATTGTACCTAACAGCATATTCAGATTAGGAAAAAGATCTTGATAGGTTAGAAGTTTAACTCATAACAGTCAATATATTTCTGCGCCTATCACCACACAATTCATCTTATTGTGGTAGTGTGATAAGTTTGACTTTGAAGTTATTTTATGCTAGGTCGATAGTGTACAGTGACCTGATCTTTTTGTTTCATGAATTTGAAGATCAAACTATATTTCATCTTTGACCCATGGGTTTGAAAATCAGATAATCTTTTCAGTGTTCTGTAATATAGTTGTTAACACCTGCCCTCATGCGAAACTACTGAAGACTCGCCTCAACGCAATCTGCTTCTCTAGTCCTTACCTCGTCCACCTCTCAACCCTAATAACTATTAACATAATGATGTGATTCGGATTTTTATTTTTCTTTGATATAGCAAGCTCTAAGGGAAAAAATCTTATATTTTACATAGCAATAACCCTAAACTGACTCCTTTAGTCAGTTTTGTTTTTAGAAAGCATACACAAAGTCCTTGTCAAGAAGATAATGGTTGAAAGAATATGGTTATTAAATAAAATGCAGTTGTTATGTTCAATTTTAAAGTCAAAAGTAAATGAGAGTAATTTTCCCCCCAAATGTGACACAACCCAATCTGTAGAAAAGTCACCAAAAAGGACCATGTGGATGATATCAATGAGAGTAAATCTAGTTTCTCATTAGTAATTATTAGCTTGCAGAAAACAAAATGAGTTTTGTAAATGAACATTTTCTGTGTCACTGTATACTAACCGCTAATCTTATGAAGGAATGAAATAGTTACACTATTCAATCCAGAAACAACTAAGAAAGAAAAAAATAGAGTTTATATTTTCCACTTACAGGCTTTTAAAAATATTCCACTTCTAAAGTAGCCCTAGGCTTACTGAACAAATGTTCTCTTTTTAACTTGTTTGTGATTACAGCAACTTTGAGTGAAAATGATCTCTGAGTGTGGCTACTGAAGGTTATTTATGAAGCCAAACCTTGGTAAATAATTCTAAGGTGGCTTCTTCAGGCAGTTTTATTTTTTGAAAGCATATACAAAGCACAGCCCTGATTTACTCTTTTGTTTTGTTAAGCCTTAAATCTGCATAAAGTGCATGATCAGGTTCTGAATGTCTGTTGACCGTTATCTTAAAGAAAGAAATGTCACAGAGCACACTGTCTGAACTCTCACACTGTGTTAGCATTGTCATGTCACATTTCTTTCCCAACATATCAGGGTGACATTTAAATCTCGCCTTTTCTGCACTCCTATAGCCACATGCCTTATTTGAAAGTTCCCGTGAGTGTAGAAAGGTGTAATTGCCTATAAAAATATGAGGAAGCTGTGAATGCATTTAAAATATGGCCTTAAGGATTATGTCTAATCCTGTTAAATTTTATTATGTGTATCAGTTCTGAGCTTTACATAAATCGTTTATATAATAGATAATCTTTTGTATAATAGATAATCACTCTGGCTTCTTTTGCTCAACATAAAATTTTTGAGATTAAATCATGTTGTTACCTGTTTCTATGGTTAGTTCATGTTTATTGCTTATTTATTAGTATATTATAACTCAATAAATGTATGCATATTTATCAACTTTGTTGTATAATTTTACTGAAACTTGTTTATCTATTTATCTCTTGATGGACAGTTTGGTTGTTTCTAAATCTTAATGTTTAGAAATAAAGCTGCTATGAATATTCTTGTTTAATCTCTTTTAAACAAGGCATATATTGTTTAAATATATGTGGACATATATTTTCATTTCTCTTGCTGAATGCCGAGGATTGACATTGATGGGAAGTGCATATTTAACTCTGAAGTGGCTGTACATCCTTTCACTCCCACTAGTGATGTATTAGGGTTTCAATTACTTTGTGTGCTCACCAGACCTCAGAACTGTTATTCTTTTTAAATTTAGAAATTCTATTAGGAGTGCAGGATTACTGAATCTGGCTTTTATTTGGATTCTCCTGATAACTAATAATATTGGATATCTGTGGGTTTTGGCCATTAATTAATCTTCTTCTTCTTTTTCTTTTTTTTGTCAACATTTTCCCGCCACCACTTTCCCCAGCTCCACCCCTCCCCACCTCCCACCCTCAATCCTTCCCCCATTTGGCTTTGTCCATGTGTCCTTTATGCATGTTCCTTGAGAACCCTTCCCCTTCTTTTCCCCCATTATCCCCCACCCTCCTCCCCTCTGGTTACTGTCAATTTGTTTTTTATTTCAGTGTTATTGGTTATATTTTGCTTGCTTGTTTATTTGTTGATTAGGTTCCACTTATAGGTGAGATCATATGGTATCTGTCTTTCACCGCCTGGCTTATTTCACTTAGCATAATGCTCTTCTTTTGTAGAGTCTGAGTTTTTATATTGGGTTGTTTTTTACTGTTTATTTATTTTTCAATTCTAGCTTTAAGTCCCTGACAGAGATGTGTATTGGAATGTTTTTCCCAGTCTCTCACATGCCTTTTTATGTCCTTTAATGATATTTTTGAAAAGTAGCTTTCAAACTTTCCTAAAGACCCATTTTACCTTTATGTTTCTCTCTCCCTTTTCAAAAATATAGCCTTATAGCAGCTTAATTCCATTTATGTAACCTTGGTCTTTGCATTTTTGTCTTCATATATTCCATCTATATATGTAGTAATCACCACTTAACACTGTTTTTATTTTTTTCTCAAATAGTTACTAATTATAAAGAATTACAAGAAGAAACCATGATGTTTAATTCTTTCTGATACTCTTTATTCCTTCTTATAGATCCAAGGTCTTAATTTGGTATTTTCCTTCAGCCTGAAGCACTTCTTGTGATACAGCTTTCCTGCTGACAGATTTTCTCAGCTTTCATTTATCTGAAAATGTTTTTATTTCAAAATCTTTATTTTTTTTGAGAGATGTTATTACAAATAATATTCATGCCTGAGAAAGGCATGGGTATGCTCCAGAGAGAGCCACTGGTATCCTTCTCTTCTGCTCTTCTGCGGGTGAGAATCTTAGGAAAGGTTTCATCAGAACATTCAGCAGCTTTCCAGGTGTATTTTTAATATGCTGATGAATCAAAATGAGCATATAGGGGAGCTTGGGATTATTCTCTAGTCAGTTCCACTAGTTTACTTTTATCTTGGGTCTGTCTGGCTATAAACGGGGTTTTGTTATTTGGCCCCCTGATATCATCTGTCCTTGGGTTTACCTGGCACAAATGGCATTCATTGAGTCTCCATTCTTTATTTCCCTGACCAGGGTGATTTAAGCTATTTATTCATTGGTTAGGGAAGAGAGGCATAAACCATTTGTTCCCAATTGTCCTTGGCGAGGAACAATAACATCTTGTGATTCACTAGCTGTCTGTAAGTTTGTCCAATTGTTTAGCCTTGTTCAATTATCTTGTCTCGGTTTCCTCATTCCACTTGCCAAGTAATTTTCCTGTCTTCTTACTATCCTGCCTCAGTACCATTTTACATTTTCATCATCAATGTATACAAATTTAAGTTCTTCCACATCTTTTTCAATACTTTGTATCCTTTGAATTTTTAATTTTAGCCTTTCTAATAGTTGTGTAGTGGTGTTGATCCTAAAGGGGCAGGTCCCCAGTGGGCACTCAAGCCTGGAGCCATGAGGGTTCTGCTTTCAGCAGGAAAGGGTTCATGATGGGAGCCAGACCAAAGGTTAAAGTGGAAAAGCAGGTTTTATTGAGCAGAGAGGACAAGCGAGAAAAGTCATTCTACAGACAGAGTGTTATACTCTCCTCAGGAGAGAAGAAAGAAAGACCCCAGTCATCACTAGAGGTCGAGCTTATACCTGTTTGTAGTTTCTGTGCAAAATTGCTGGTATGGGGCAATAGAGATCTGGCGGGGGGGACTGTTGGGATTAACTTTAACCTTTACAAGGTATACTTTCTAGTCTGTTTTTCTTTTATGGAATAGATAAATGATAAGGTATGGGTGAGTAGCTATCAATCAATCTTTGCAGGAATTTTGTGTCTGGGGCCCTCATAGTCTGCCTGCATTCTGCTCAGCCAAGTTCAATGTCAGGTAGCATGTGGTAGGCCACTGGCTTAACTTTGTTTGAGTTTACTTGATTTGTGTAGTTATCATGCCCTCTCCTATATTACCTTGTCATTGTGGTTTTAATTTATATTTATTTAAATAAAAATTATGTTGAACAATTTTTAATATACTTGTCATCCCACATGTTATTTATTGAAGTATCTGTTTAAATCTTTTTTAGTTTTTAAAGATGAGTTGTTAGTTTTTTATTGATTTTTGAGTCCTCTATCAGATAAACTTTTTACAATCATTTCTTCCAGTTTGTAGTTTATCTTTTGATTCTCTTAACATTGTCTCTTGAAGAGCGAAGCTTTCTAATTTGGTAAAATCTAACATCAATTTGGTCTTTCATATAGCATGCTTTTATTTTTACATATAAGAAATATTTTCTACCTCAAGATCACACATTTTCTCCTATATTCTTGTAGACATTTCAGAATTTTAAGTTTTGAATTTTGACTTGTGATTCATTTTAAATTATTTTTTATGTGGTGAAAAGTATGAGTGGAAGTTGTCTTGTTTTACTTTGTTGTTTTTTTTTTTTTTGCCTATGGATCTTTGGTTGGTGCAGCACAACTTGTTGAAATAACCATCACTTCCACACCAATTTGTTGAAAATCAGTTGTTGATAAGCTGTGGGTGTATATCTAGACACTTTGCAGTTCTATTGATTTATTTATTGACCACTATGCCAATACCATGCCATCTTAAAGACTACAGGGGTATAAGTCTTGAAAACAGATAGTGTTAATTATAGAATAGTGTCCTTTCTCAAAGTTGTTTTGACATTTTAGGCTTTTGCATTACCAAATAAGTTTTACAATCAATTAAAATGGAATGTTAATTAATATCATCCCAAATGTTTATATTAGTTTGAAGGTAAAATGACACCTTAAAAATGTTGATTCTCTTGATATATGAACATGGTATGCAGGTCTTCTTTGATGTCTTCTAGAAATTCATTTGTACTTTTAAGTGTATGGGTCTTTAATATCTTTTGTTACATTTATTCATAATATAGGGACATAAAAAATAGCTTCCCTCCTACCTTATAAGTTTTCACAAGACTAATAACCAAAATAATAGAGATAGATTATTTAAAGAAAATATATAATATTATGGATGTACATGCCAGAGATGCCATAAGATATGAAACCCAAACCCATTGGGCAGTTGGGGTTTATATGGCATTGTAGACAAGGGAGGAGTAAGACAGGGGTCTGGGGTGCCAAAGGGAAAGTAGGTAACTCACAAGAAAAAGAGCAGACATGTGGTGAACATGTTCTTGTTGGGTCATCCGGAAAAAATGGAATACTGTGGAAAACAGGCTTTGCTGGATGTTGTCTTATCTGGTACAGTGCACTAATTTATATGTGCTAAGGTGAATATGCTAGGGTCATTATGCTAAGTTTCCCACCTCAAAGTCATGGCTAGTGATGTTGAACATGTTTTCATATGTCCATGAGCCATCGGTATGTCCTCTTTGGAGAAGTGTCTAGTCAGATCCTTTACCCATTTTTTAATTGGGTTGTTTGTCTCCCTGGTGTTGACTAGTACAATTTCTTTATATATTTTGGACATTAAACCCTTGTCCAATGTATCTTTGGCAAATATGTTCTCCCATATAGTTGATTTCCTTTTTATTTTGATGAAGTTGTCTTTAGCCGTGCAGAAGCTTTTTAGTTTGATGTAGTCCCATTTGTTTCTGTTCTCCTTTATTTCACTTGCCCTTTTCCTATGTTTTTCTCTATGACTTTTATGGTGTCACAGTTAATATTTAAGTCTTTTATTCATTTTGAGTTTATTCTGGTGTATGGTATAAGTTGATGGTCTAGTTCCATTTTTTTTGCATGTACCCATCCAGTTCTCCCAATACCATTTATTGAAGAGGCTACTTTTACTCCATTGTATGCTCATGTGCTCTTTGTCAGATATTAACTGACTGTAGAGACTTGGGGTTATTTCTGGATTCCCTATTATGTCCCATTAGTCCATATGCCTGTTCTTATGCCAGTACCAGACTGTTCTGATTTCAGTGGCCATGTAGCATAGTTCGATATTGAGTACTGTGATTCCCTCCTATTTTGTTCTTCTTTCTCAAGGTGGCTGAAGTTATTTGGAGTCTTTTTTGGTTCTGTATAAATTTTTGAAATATTTGTTCTAGATCTTACTCCTATCCTTCTCAAAATATCTCGAAAAAGTCAAGAAGAGGGAAGACTCCCAAACTCTTTTTATAAGACCAGTATCATCCTAATTCCAAAACCAGGTAAGCACACAATAAAGAAAGAAAACTACAGGCCATTATCTCTGATGAATATAGCTGCTAAAATCCTTAACAAAATACTGTCAATCTGGATTCAGAAATACATTAAAAACATCATATACCATGATGAAGTGTGTTTCATCCCTGGGATTCAAGGATGATATAATATTTGAAAAATCAATAAACATACTATACCACATGAACAAAATGAAGGACAAAAATCACATGATCATATCAATAGACACTGAGAAAGCATTCAATAAAGTCCAACACCTATTTATGAAAAAAACACTCAGCAAAGTGGGAGTGGAGGGAGCATAACTCAATGTAATAAAAGCCATATATGAGAAACCTATAGCCAACATTATACTCAATGGGCAAAAACTAAGAGCTTTCCCCTTAATATCAGGAACAAGACAATGGTATCTGCTTTCACCGCTCTTATTCAACATCATACTGGAAGTTCTAGCCACAGCAATCAGAAAAGAAAAAGAAATAAAAGGCATCCATTGGAAAGGAGGAAGTAAAATTGTCATTATTTGCAGATGACATGAATAATGTACAAAGAAAACCCTATAGTCTCCTCCCAAAACTACTCGACCTAATAAGTGAATTTGGCAAAATAGAGGGATACAAAATCAATATTCAGAAATCAATGGTATTTTTGTACACCAACAATGAAATATTGGAAAGCAAAACTAGGGGAAAAAAATCCCATTTACTAGAGCAACAAGAAAAATAAAATACCTAGGAATAAATTTAACCAAGGAGGTAAAAGACCTGTACTCAGAAACTTACAGAACACTGAAGAAAGAAATTAAGGAAGATACAAATAAAAGGAAGCATATACCATATTCTTGCATTAGAAGGGTTAACCTCATTAAAATGTCCATACTACTTAAAGCAATCTATAGATTTAATGAAATTTCTACTAAAATACCAATGGCATATTTCACAGATCTAGAGCAAATATTTCAAAAATTTATATGGAACCAAAAAAGACCCAAAATAGTCTCTTTTACTTTGCACTCTTTGCTGGCTCTGCTTTGTCAAATTCTTGCCTGTGCTAAGTCAAGAATCCACAGCGGATCACAGATCGTCAGGTCCCTACGTCTCTGGAGCGCCTCCATCGCTACAACCAGCCTCACTTCATTTTCTCCCCTCAATATTCATACAAAAACGTTTGCAAACTCTGGATGACAGACATGTTTATATTTTCAGCCTAGCCAGGTTACTGTGGGTTAAACTCCATGCCCAAGACCATTTCTTTTTGTTTGATTGTTTTGTTTTGTTTTCCTTTTTTGTTTTGATTTTTGGTAGCAATAGCTTAATAGGTCCTTTCTTTTAAAGTGACTTTCAGTCGTGGAAGTTAATTTTTTTTTTTGTTTTGTTTAACTGGGTAAATGTGTCATCTGTGAATGAAAATAGTTTTACTTTTTTTCAATCCGAGTGTCTTTTATTTTTATTGCCTCTTTTTTTCAATTTGAGAGTCTTTTATTTTTATTTCCTGTTTCTTTTGGCTAGACTTGCAGGACAATGTTGAAAATAGTGAGTGAGGACATTCTTATTCTGATTATAATTTTAATAAAATTAATTCAATTTTTAAACATTAAGTATAGTGGTAGTGTTTTATAGAATTTTTTTTGTCTGGTGTAGAGCATTTTCTTCTAGTTTTTTGCGAATTTCTATCATGGATGCTTATTGGATATTGTTAAATATTTTCTCTGCATTACTGAGAAAATTAGACAATTGTTCAGGTTTTTTAATATGATGTATTACATTAATTAATTTTTAGGTGTTAAAACCAATCTTGCACTCCTGGAATAAACCTCACTTCATCAAGATACATTATCTTTTTTCTATATTGTTGAATTTGGTTTACTAAAATTCTATATAAAAATTTTACATCAATGTTTATGAAGCATATTCATCAGTGTAGTTTGGTATAGTTTGGGGTAATTTAGGCCTCAGAAAATGAGTTGGAATATATCAAGTTACTTTCAGTTTTCTGAGAGAGTTTTGTAGAATAGGTTTTTTTTTTCTCCCCCAAATTCTTATGGAATTTACCAATGAGGCCATCTGGGTCTACAGTTTTCATTGTGGGAAGGTTTTTAACTATAAATTCAATTTCTTTAATAGATATTAGAATTTTAGGTTGTATATTTCCTTGAGAATCTTTGGTAATTTTTGTCTTCCAATATAGTTTTATTTAAGTATTCAAATTCATTGGTCTATAATTTTTATAATATTTTTTTGTTATACTTTTAATACTTGTAGGAACTATAATTATAATATCACTTTTCTTCCTAATATTGGTAATTTTTGCCTTTTATTTTTTTCCTGATCAATCTAATCATTTCTCAATTTTAATGATTTTAACAAATCAAATTGAAGGAATCAGCTCATAGGTCTATTTATTTTTTCATTTTCCTGTTTCATAATTTCAATCTTAATTTTGTTATTTCGTTTTATTTGCTTAGCCTGAGTTTAACTTGCTCTTTTGTTTTTAGTTCTTTAAAGTGGAAACTGAGGTCCCTAATTTGGGAACTGTCTTCTTACACAGGCTTTAAGAGGTGCCATAAATACTGCTGTAGCACTGGACGCCTGACACTTTAATGATGTATCATATACATAATTCTTCTGCTTTGGCCTGACCAGAACTCCGAAGTTCCTGGTATAATTTGACCTTTTGTATTCTTTTCTTTTTGTGCTCTCAATTTCAGGGCACAAAATTTCTGGTAAGCCTTGATTTGTCTAACCCTTAACCCCTTAGATTTCTCTCTCCCTCCCCCCTCTGCTCATCTCCTTTCTCCCCAACGACTTTCCCCACCAGTTAGAGCTGCTTCAGCCAGATGTGTCTCTGATTCTTTAACAGCACTCACCTACTTTCTTTGTATTTCATTGTGCTGTGTTCTGGAACTCGTTCCCAAAGTACCAAGATGTCCACGGGACTCATTTCTTGAGTTTTTCTTCTTTTAGATATTGCTGTGTTGCACTACTCATATTCCAATGCTGAAAAACAGTGATCTTGTATATTTATCTAATTTTATGTTGAGAGAGAGAGAGAATAAATAAAACCGATGATTTGGTTCAAGGATTATTACTGATGTCCATCCAGTCACCCAGGTGAGACCATCATTTCAGGATGCCTAAGCTTCCTGATCCTGTGCCAAAAAAAAATTATGCCGTATTTGTGTGTTGGAGTAATTTTGCTGATTCATTTGATAAACGTATTTATTGTTAATTAATTTTTAGTTTATCATTTTATGCTTAACTTCCCACATGTTGTAATTTAAGCCTTTTGGAAAATTTAATATCTCTTTATTGACACAAGTTGGAACTGTAGTTGTATAGTTCCAACTAAAATGGCACAGAAAAATGATTTCTGTCACCTTCTTTTATACTTTGTCTCCCATGTTTATCAAATGTGAAATCTCAGTGATTGTTTTTATATGTATAAACAAATGGAAATTTTAGGAAATGATACTGAGCAAAAAAGAAACTGCACTAACTCCATTAATTAAGGGAACATGACATTACAGTTTTCATGAGAGAACAAATGAAATTGGAATGGTGTTTATAGTCAGAAGAAAAAAGACAGTGGTATTCCAATGGGAGTTGAAAATCCTCTGCTGTGGGGTAGCAAAGGTAACTGAATTGGAGGAAGATGTAAATATATATGAATATATGAATGTATGCATTACATATACATTCATAATGTATGTATATGAATATATACATTATATATGAATATATACATTAAATATGTATATATGAGAAGCATAGAGCATTGTATAGGGTCATAGTTGTAATATATTATCATGACTGTATTCATTTTTTACAAAACCAGTTGTATTTTACTTAGTTTTTAGATAAGTAAGTTAAGAAATATTTATATCATACTTTCTCTTGGTTATACCTATTGGGTAGAAAGGCATATCAGGAAGGTAATCAATTATTTCTAAAATTAAAATCAAATTAAAGGATGAATAAAAAGATGTAGCACTTTTGGAAAGAAATTTGGCATTCTCTACAATGAGCCATAAACTCCTCATGCCATGTGGCTTAGACTTTTTCTGGGAAGGCATTCGACAAAGATAATTCAATGTATAGGGAAATCCATACGCATGAATGGTTTTACCTCAGTATTATTTGTTATCTTAAGCTTCAAATTTATACTAAATATACAAGAACATTATTGATAAAATATTAAATTATTTATAAACCCATTTATATTATTAAACTATGTAGTAATGTAGAAATAAATATAACATTTGAAATTTTATATATTAAATTTCAGAGTGGTTAGAATAACATAAAAAACAGAGAGTTATAAAATGGAGAAATGCACTAATATGTTAGCATGCTAACATTTTGCAAATAGATAAGAATAATTATTTCCTTTCTCTATTTTTATTGTTTTATCTAAATTTTTTAATAATAAAATAATTCTCTCTTTTGAAAGAAATATTCTCTTTTATGAAAGCACAAACTACTTAACTTTGAAATGAAGATTGTGCCTTTTCAGGAATACTTATTTAACATACACACACTGAGCTTTAGTGACTTACAGATCATCTGATTTAGGTGAAAGTTAATGTTCATACAATTACATTCTAATCGGATGCTTATTGCTCCTAGAATCTTCTCCATAATATATACTCTTTGGAGCTGAACTTTCAGCTACAGCACACCTCATGAAATGGTTATCATTTTTCTTTTCAGTTCATCTTTCAAAGCACTGAGAATATTTTTTCTTCTGTTGATTCAAAGTCAGTCTTCCTGTAAATTATACTTTTGAGTTTTAATCCTTCTTCTATACTGAAATCTTCCAAATACATAAATACACTAAAAACAATACAAAAACAAATTAAAACAGCAAAAAGCACCCAGATTTTGATTCACCTAGCATTTGTCTGTTCAGTATGTCTGTCACACTATTCTTAATGCAGTCACAATTTATCTCTAGTCTTCCTTATAGTTTATCACTCAGGCTTGAATACATTTCTGCAGTTTTCTCTCAGTAGCTCAGAGCAGAAAGAGATTATCACCTTTCTTTCTTTCCATTAATGAAGCTTAAAACCCAGTTATCTTCTTTTGACTTCATAGGAAAAACCTTTTTAAAAAGGTATAGTTTATAAACAGAGGTTACCTTTGAGTTTTAAGCTTGATCAAAACTGACTTTAATGAACAATAAAACCAAAACCATTTCCATGTTTCTCATCTTCTCAATTTACAGAGAATCAATAAAACTATGGAAAACACCCCACAAAACATGCATTCCATGCAATAAAGTGTTAAGAAATCAATACAAGCAAATGGTTTTTATTTTATTTTTCATTAAAGTCAGTTTTGATCAAGATTAGAACTTAAAGGTAATCTCTGTTTATTTTCTGGAAGCAAAAAATTCTACTCTATTAAATACAACTGCTGAATCATATTGTGTACTAGATTTTAAATATGTCTTGATGGAAAGTGAACTTTATCCAAAGCTTCTCTTTGCTATGCTTTTATATATTTCTTAGGCTAAAAGTATGAAGATATTTAACATATTTTTTTTAATTTCCTGAATAAAAGATACATTACTTATTGATTGAGGCATATGAGGTTTATTCAATATATTCCTTTCTTAGTTAAGATGTGTCCTTAAGTTATAATTGACATAAATTAAATTAAAAGAGTACTTCAAGAACTGGTACTTTTCAAGTTTTCATTGATGACTTTTTCTTGGTTGGATTCTCTAGAGTGGACATACCACATACATTGTATAATTATGCTCAGTGCATACCAATAAATTGTTAGTGTACTATGCTTACTAAAGTCCAGTTTCCCAGAATATTTTTTCAATTAAGTCTTACTTTAGAGCCAAGTCATCCTTGTAGTGATAGGTTGGTCATTTTTTCATTATCAGTGAAAAGCTTATCTACATTAAGAAATCCTGGTAAAGATACTGTATACATTTCTGAAATTCTTATGCACCATACTCTCAGCTGAGTTATGCAACTATGCAAAAAGATCACTTTGTAATGGGACTTGTGCCTTCTCACAATATAATGATTGTGGGGATGTAGAACAGTGATGACTGGTCAGAACCACAACTTTAAATTGTGGATTAAAATTGGACAACTGCTAATGCTTGAATTTTTAAAAATAGGATTACTGATTTTGAAGAGAAAAGGAGAGAGAGAGAGAGACAGAGAGACAGAGACAGTGACAGAGACAGAGAGAGAGACATCAGTGTGAGATTGGTTGCCTCCCTGACCGGGGATTGAATCCACAACCTAGGTATGTGCCCTGATGAAGAATCGAATGCCCAGCCTTTTGGAGTATGGATGATTCTCCATCCACATGAGCCACACTAGCCAAGGTTAATGCTTAAATTCTTAATCTATAGCTTTAAACACAGGGTACCGAAGAAAATAAGCAGGCTTGAAAAGCCTTTCTAAAGAGAAATGTATATTATTCATACATTGAAGTAAAAAAAAATGTATTAGTCACCACTTGAATCACTATGCAGTAGACAGATATATGTATTTCATATGCATAGATCAGAAACTAGCTTTCTTTCCATGAATAGTATATGTCGAATTACGTTAACATGCTCTGAAATAATACTTCTTTCTCAGAGCTTATTCATAAAAAAAGCATTTCAATATTTGTTATGGCATTTGCCCCAACATTCGACTGCTCAAATTTTCATAATTCCATACAGAGGCAGTCCCTTTTTAGGCAATAATGGACCTTTTGGCTAAGATCAAGCTTATTTTTGTCTCAATTATTTTGGTCTACAAAGACTTCTCTTTGTATAAAAACGTTGGCATTATAAAAAGATTCCATAGTGATGAATAATTAATTGCAAAATGGAGTACTTTCAGAAAATCGAAATAATCTTTAGCTGTGTTACCCACCATAAACGCACTCTCTTTCTCTTTGTTCCTCTCCCTCTACCTCTCTCTCTCTCTTTCACACACATACAAACACACAAGAAGCAGCACATTGTATTTCTTAGTACCTAAATTATATTATTATTTTTAAGATTACTTATTTCTGTCTCTCCAAATACAATAAAAAGGAAAATATTTTATGTATTTAATTGCTAAAGACACAGTGTCCAGTAGAGTGCCCATATCATAGTATGTACTCTGTTATTTTTTGTTAAATAAACTAATTAATGATTTATACCATAGAATATGTATTTAATTATTAAATAAGTTATGAACGTATAAATAATTAACTGAATTAATAACTATGATATTATGACTCGTCCTCATTTAACACAGGGGAAGAAATAATACAGTTTACTGAAAAATTGAAATAAGAATCTATAGAGAAACATTGGTTTCATTGCCTCCAGATTTTCTCATATTTTTGTACTAATGATTAAAGTGGGAACTTTAAAAATGCAGTTGGTTTGTTGGCATTAACTTCTTAGCAGTGAATATGAAAACAGCAGTAGGAAATCAAAAGGGAAATATTTTTAAGAATTCAGAAATATAGTTTTAATGAAAATTAAGATGTAAAAAATGACCATTATTTATGTAAAAAGAACTATTAGAAGTTATCTGAGTGCTTTTACTCACTGGATCAGTATAAGGATTGAATTTTTGGAAGTTTAATATGGATATATTTAATAGGACATATTCAGGTAACACTGGAAGTTTTGGTCAGTTTTCCTTGTGCCGTCCCTAGTTTCAAACTCTTGAACTTAATCTCAAGTACCACTGGTCTTCTAGTAAACTCAGAGTCTTCAATCTGGGTTTTCTTTCAGGCTCAACTTTTTAAGTTTCAGTTTGAAGCTACTGTTAAATACCCATAAAAATATATATATATACATATGTAATTGGAACTATTTCTGCATATATGCATACTTTATTCCTACTGAACCCATGTTACTCTGCATAAAATATGTTTTTGCTACATCCAAACTAATATTCTTATGAGCCACTTTAATTTTATCATTTCCTTTTCTGAGATGATTCAATGACACATGTACTCAACGAATAAGTATTGATTAATTTCTCCATTGCAGGTTCTCTATATCCTTCAAATATATCAGTTTAACTAAACAAATAGAGATCCTTGCTCTCATGGAATTTATGTCATTTCAAAGGGTAACGTGTAACAAACACTGGACACACTGAATAAGCAAACTGCAGTTTAGTATAAGCTGATAACAATTCATAAGAAAGAAAAAGAAGAGCACGTTATGGGATATTAGGAGCATGGAAAGGAAGTATCAGTAACAATTTTAGATAGGTCATTAGATCAGGGATTATTTAGGAGGTAAGGTACAAGTAAGGATATGAAGAAGGTGAGGTATTAGCTTTGCAGATATATGACGCATCAACTGCAATATATCGGCGCCGGCACAAATAATGCCCCCCCTTTTTATTACAATATCTTTTATTACAAAATCATAAACATGTGATGCTGTAACATAACAATATCACACTCAAGCACACCATATGGCATTTTAGGTGAAATATTTAAATTAAAACTATAAATAATTATTACACTCATGTTATTACCCTAGCAACCGCTCTCAAGCAGGCCTTACTTTTGCCAGATCCTGTATGTAAGATAATTTGGAGGCAGAAATGACTAAAGGAGGAAGTCACGATTGCTTAGGTTAAAGCCTAGGAGATAATGAATGATTCAGACCATTTTGTATTTGATAAACTTTAAGGTATTCAACTAACGGTTTGAAATTCAGGTGTAGCTCTTTTAAGAAAATTTAGGAATGAAACAGACTTTCTTTTTTGCATCTGACCGCCCTTTGTTTGGGGTATCCCTTCACCTTAAGGAGCAATGTCTTGTTGCAGAAAGTGAAACTGGGAAAGACTCACACGGCACCGGGAGTAACAAAGGGAAGGTTTATTTATGCATGCGGGCCCAGTGGAGTACCCTCTCAAAGCCTGGGCCCAGAACAATAGCCCCGCACTCCTTTTATGTTGGGCCAAATGGGGAGGGTCTTGGGAGGCGTGGTACAGATTTGGCATGAAGGGGTTTACAGAGACAGGAAAGAAGTATTTACATTAGTCAGGGCAAATGGCGTCTCAACATCTACAGCATTACTCAGGGCAAGTGGTATTTCATCTTTGGTATCTCAACCTTGATTCCCTGTACAGTCTTAGTTTAGAAGCAGAGAGAGATGCCAGGTAAAATTTTATTTTCAGCCTTTCTGCTAAAGTCCACATGCACAATTAAGGTTCTACTAATGAGATTTAGCTACCCCTGATTATAATGAAACGGCTTGTAAGTACAGAAGCGAGGATGATACAGACTTCTATTTTTGAGGGGAGCAGAGTGGCACTTTTGTCCGTTTTCAGAGGTGGGAATGGATGTAATTTATGATGGTGGAGACACAGTATCTTGCCTAGTGATCTCTTATGAGACATTTACTGTGTCACACTAGTAAGTTGCTCTTGGCTGTTTACCTTCCAAGCCAAGGTCCATGGTTCACACAAAACTGTGTTTAACCAAATATCCCTTAATAAATTCATTTCCTGTTTAATTTTAACTCAGGCAGAGTTACTTACTGATATACATACATATATGCAGGTTAGGGTAAAAGTGGGTTTACAGTTGTATGTGAAACACAGAGTTTATTCTTATATCATTATTTATTAATTATTGTATTCTTTTCCATATGAACATACACACACACACACACTGATAGGAATCAAAGGCAGACGTGGACATCATATAAAAATACACGTAATAATTGAACTCAAAGGATGGAAAGTGCAAATTAAAGAGTAGGGAGCTGAGGAACATAAACAAGATTGAGTAAAAATATTCAGTGACTTACTTGGAAGAAGGAAGAAGAATCTGAGCAAAAGATGTATGAATACAGAAAAACCAATAAATGCCTTGGATATGGGGTAAAATTTTAAAGTATTTCAAGGAAGAATCATATTTCAGAGAGATCATTGGGAACTTTCAATGGTATTTTTTGAGTAGAGAGATGATTTAGTGGTATTCTCACAAACTGACACCCACCTAAATTGCAAAAGTTCTATGAGATAATCTGATTATCCAGCTGGTGTTCTTTCCACCAAACCAACCACATTCACAGTAAACATCAAAACCAACACCATACGATTTAATGTTTTATTGCTTCATGTATATAAATATAAATTAACCGTGCCTGCTAGGTTACAACTTTCAGGAAGGTATGCAATATTCTTTATATTTTCCTTATGTCCTAGTCTAAACACTGCCCAGAGTTTTTGTCAAATTCTTCAAGGGTTCTCTGTGTGTTCTATTGTGTCTCTTGTCCCTGTCTACTTTTGCTGCTCTGCCTGCCTCCCAACACATGCAGTCTTCAGGCTGCATTTCAGAGCTGTTTTATCCAATTTATTCCACCAGAATTTTTTTTCAACCTTGGCCATTGCCTATTAAACTGAATATTGGTTCTGTGCTTTGTTGGGTGTATCTCTACACATTCTCAAGTACCAAGTGGAGAATGGAACAGAGGGTACACATGGAGAAATCATTAAAGATACATCGCTGAGGCCTGTAAGTAGAGAAGATTATTTTATTAACCTTAGCAAAGAGCTTTTATCTCCCAGGATACTCAATTGCTAAAAGGCTTGTTATTCAGAAATATTGAGAATAAACTTTGAATCCTTCCACTGATCTCCCTCTTCTTGATGAGATGCTTGATCCAGTTTGAATTTTTAATACCAGCTGCTGGTAATAAAATTTAGTACAATTGAAATCCCCACTTGGGGAAACTTCTGCTCACTCCTAACTCCTTCATAAACACACTACTGATTTTCAGAAACCTATTCTGGTTTTAAAATAAAAAGTAACAATATTTTTTTTCATGTTTCAATTATCATCTCAATTGGTCTGACTCTTAAATGAAGCTCCAGAAACAAAGTTCTAGAGTTTACTTTGTTTTATGTGAATTTCAGTCCTCCGTGCATTATTCATTATTGTCTTACTTTGGATGTGTCCATAAATAATGTAAAACTTTTGAGGAACAAACTTAAAAGACAGAGTCACAAAGTCTCAATTTTAAATAATTCAGGAAAGAACATTACCTACAACCTTTTCCATTGTCAGTCTTCTACTTGCAGAATGACCAGATTAAAGAGTATCTTTTTAAAAGTTCAAGGCTCCTGTGCCCAATGCTAAATAAATAAATAAATAAAAGAAGCCAATATTTAATATGTCAGAGTTTGGAGTAAGGAAAGGTTTATTTATTGAGAAGGCCCAGTGCAAGGAGATGAGGGTGCTTTGTGGCTTCTGCAAATCCATCTTCAAGGGTCCAAAATCCAGGCATTCTTTTATTGTCAAAAGTGGAGTGAGGCAAGAGGTGGATGGCGGCCTTAGACAGCTACGTATCTGGGCATCAGAAGTGATCCGAAAAAGAGCTCAAAATTTCTAAATCCCTTTGTCTCTTGGCCCTTGAACCCTGCTGATCTGAGTCCTTTTCTGGAGACTCCTGTAAATCTTGAAAAACAGTCATTACTTTGTGCATATTTCCCACCTGTTCAGGGAAGCTTCCCCTGCATCCACCCCAGGGCTGCTCAAGCTAAGCAGTCCCCTCATTAACTAGCTTATCTATAGCAGGAGCTGTTAGCCTCAAGGTCATCAGAGAGAGCAAGGATTTCACTCTGTTGTGTCTTTAGAAGTTAAATGTAACACATTACATTTTTCCGGTAGTTAAATGGCAGTTAACTACCTTAAACTCCACACAAGCCAGAGACAGACTAAAAATAAATGAACGAACATATAGGCAACACACAATTATTCAAATCTAGGCATTAAACAAGTCAGGTGAAATCCATGGACTTTTGTAATCTTTCCTAAATTAACACTTAATTATAATCAATATAATGAAGATAAAAAGACAATTATTTCCATTAAATTCACATCTCAAAAGCAACAAATGCAACCCTGATCTGCCCATTAGAACAGCAACCTATATTCAGAAAACTAACAAATTGCATGATAATCCTGAATGATTTCCATCATACTTTCTGACATTGTGAGAATGTTTCTATCTGAGTATATTCTGATTCAAATTAATCACAGGAAATTACATTGAAGTAACATGACAGAAACTTTAGTTATTTTATATTACAACACTTCCCAAAAGAAGTAACTAGCTTTTAAATACTAAGTGAAAATGCAACGTACTTTCCTACCGCATGTTTTGTAGTGGGTCATCTTCATTATCAGATTCTCAACGAAGTTATCTATGAGTGAAAGCACTGGGGTTCTCAAATAAAAATCACAAACTGTACTTGCACACAAAAGAGTAAATGTGTAGCTATAACTAATTAAATGAAAAACAATGAACAGTATTCAACAAAGACAAAGGCGTTAGAGACTAGTGCACTGGCATTATATTCTTAAAAGAAGTATATCGTGTATTACACATGGAACCACACATGATAGTGTACATTTTCAGGTCTCTAAACGCAGAGCATGAACTGAAAAAAAAAGGAAAACTGTCTGGGTTTATTAGATGTAATTTTAAAATTTGATGTTAAAATGGACAACTATGCATGAAGATGATAAAAATATTTTAGTGACAGAATGATTTTTATGTGAGATAAAGAATGCAACCTGATCTTGTAATAGGGGGTATGATAGACGACTGGCGGGGGTGGGGATGGAGAGACCGGGAGAAGGCCCAAAAACCTGCCGTCCTGGAGGGGGAGAAAACCCTGCGTTGGTGTGAAAGACCTGCCTTCCCAGGAAAAGAAGGGAGGGGCCGTAGGAGGAGGATGCCCCAGGCAACAGTAAACAAGCAGGTGAACCAGCCCAGCCTGCCTGCCGGCGTGGCCCCAGCAAAGAAGCGGCACACGTCCCTGCAGAAGGAAGCTTGCAGGGACCCATGCACCCAGGTAGTGAAATGCTTGTACAAAGGAAAAGATCTTCCTACTGGCTTCCGCCAAGCATAGGATTTTGGGCCAGGACTTTATTTTATTTTATTTTGTATATTTTATTGATGATGCTATTACAGTTATCTTATTGTTTTCTCCCCTTTATCCCCTCCACCCTGCACCCCATCCCATCATTCCCATGTCAACATTTTCCCGCCACCACTTTCCCCAGCCCCACCCTTCCCCACCTCCCACTCTCAATCCGACAGTAACCAGAGGGGAGGAGGGAGAGGGATAAGAGGGGGAAAGGTGGTCCAGGGCTTTAAAACAGTGGGCGTATGGAGACTTGCTCTCTTTCCTTGCCCTTGTTCGCTCGGTTGGGGGCGGGACCCTGCAACTTTCCAGCACTGGTGGAAAGAATGTTGCGGCTCTGCACTGCATGGCATGGCATGGGTCCAGGACGGTGCCCCTTCTCCACGTGCGGGTGCGTGGGCCTCAACCCTCGCTGGCCCTGGGGGCTCAAGAAGCCTTGGGCACTTGGAAGCTCCATGGATGGGGCCCACGTTGCACCACCGACTGCAGTGATCTGACAGCGGCCGGGTCCCAGGAAAGGGAAGAATCTGCGGAGAAGCAATGGTAATGGCAGCCCCACATGTGCGCACTCGAGGGAGAAAGAGTCTGAAGCTTTACAGCCAGGGACGTATTTGCATAACAGCCTGGAGCTCCAGGAGGACAGATAAGAATGGAGCAGAGTGTCTGGACCCTCTACCGGGCGTGGCCGGCTTCTTTCTGTGTTTTGATGAATAGATTGTCCTGGAGCTGGAGAGTCCCAAGGTCCTCTAAATTGGACAACCTATTATTAAGACTTTTTTCCTTACCACCAGGTTTTGTGTTATGCCTGTGTTCGGCAGGCAGCTGAATCCCACAATGGTAACAATATTACTGATTGAATGCATGGTAAATTTAGAGAATAAATAACAATTAAAATAAGCAATTAGGGAAAATGTGACTTCTGTAATGGTTAACAGAGTGAGCAATATAAACTCACTCCCTAGGAAACAACTGTAACTGGTGAAATTATTTTTTTAAAACTATTTAAGATCTCTGAAAATAGTCCTAGGGCTTAAAGCAAACAGTTATTTAAGAAACCCTTCTAAGTCGTGATACCAACAGCGAGTCTGTGGGACATGATTATAAGCTGCTTTCTCTTTCCTTCTCATCTCCGCGTTTTTTACAGTCTCCTATTTGAATGGCTAGTGCCAAGAAAATGGAGCCTTTCTCACCTCATTTTCTAGTCACCAGATATGCTATCTCATCAGAAGGGGCAGGTTGCCAGCAATTCTCATGCTTATCAGCTCCACATTACAGAGGCTACATTTGAGAAATTAGTCACCCTTCCTCCACTTGATGCAGGTTTTCCAGGAGACCAGGGACCTGAAAGTCTGTAACTCACCTGGGCTCTTGGTTTCATGCAGGAGAGGATTCAAATGCCAGCCAGTGTAGAGTTCAAAGTCAAAGAGACTTTATGAATCAAGCAGTGAGACAGAGAATGATGACTCCACAGACAGAGCAGCCCTCCTTAGTGGGATTTACTTTTTTTAATGATGCTCATTTGATCAAAGGGTATGGCATTCAACAAAGGGGGAAAATATTCAGGATTTTTTCAGGAAAGGGCTGATGACTTACTTTGTTAAAATAGTCCAACCAAGTCACTAAGTTGAAATTCACAAATATCTCAATGATTTGTTGTAAAGATTTTTGACCGAGTGAAAACCTGGAAAAAAGTTGTCTTCAGATTTACGCAATGACTTCAAATGTTGTCGAGGTCAATAACATCATTTAGGAGAGAGAAAAATTTTAAGGAATTGCCTTTTACAATTTAGGGATTGTAGGGGGGATATTGAGCAAAAAACTCCCATGACAATGTAGTGATTGCTGGGGGGAGAGGGGTATAAGGGGACTAAATAATTATGGAAAAAACTATAATAAAGATTAAACTTTAAAAATCTGCAAAATATTTAAAGAACTCATATGACAACTCCAGGAAGACAAACAATCCAATTAAAGTATGGGCAAAACCTGAACAGACACTTCTCCAAGAAAGACATACAGGGGGCCCATAGATACATGAAAAGATGTTCAGCATCACTAGTCATTAGAGAGATGAAAATTAAAACCACAATGAGATATCACATAACTCCTGTCAAAATGGTTATCATTAATTAATCAACAAACCACAAGTGCTGGCAAGGATGTGGAGAAATGGGAACCCTAATGCACTGTTGGTGGGAGTGCAGACTGCTGCAGCCACTATAGAAAACAGTTTGGAATTTCCTCAAAAAACTAAAAATGGAGCTGCTTTTTGATCTGGCAATTCCACTGCTAGGATTATACCCTAAGAATCCTGAGTCACCAATTCAAAAGAACCTATGCACCCCAATGTTCATAGCAGCACTATTTATAATAACCAAGTGCTGGAAACAGCCTAAGTGCCCATCAGTAAATGAGTGTATCAAAAACCTGTGGTATATTTACACAATGGAATACTATGCAGCAGAAAGAAAGAAGGAGCTCCTACCTTTTGCAACAGCATGTATAGGACTGCAGAATATTATGCTAAGCCAGTCAGTGAAAGACAAAAACCAATGATCTCACCTATAAGAGGACTCTAATGAACAAAACAGACTAACAAGCAAAATATAAACAAAGATATGCAAACATGGAACAGGCTGACACTAGCCAGAGTGGGTGGGGGAGGGGAATAATGGTGGAAAGAAGGATAAGGGACTAGTCAAAGAACATGGATGTATGACCCATGGACATGGACAATAGTGTGGGGACAAAGGTGTGGAAACATGGACCATGGGAGCAGGGCCGAAGAGGGCAAAGTGGGAAAAACTGGGACAACTGTAATAGAATAGCAATAAAAAAATAAATCAGGTAAACTTAGGACATCTGAATTAAGTATAGATTTTAACTAATAATAATTTATCAATATTTTTCAATAATTGTAAAAAATATTTACAGATGCTAACAATGGGGTAAGTTAAATGTTGAATATATGGAACACTGCTGTCTTCAGAATTTTTCTGTAAATATAAAATTGTTATAAAATAAAAAATATATTTAAAAATATCTATAGAGCAGGTTAGAAGACTGGAGACCTTGAGATTCTGGTAAGAAGGAATGTTATAACTTGAGCCTGAAGGCTGGAAATTCAAGGAGAATTTCTGTGTTGCTTTTTGGAGACAAAATCTCTTCTTTGGTAGATCTCATTGCTTGCTCTTAATTCTTTGATTAATTGAATAAGGTCAAAATATATTGTGAAGGTTAATCTGCTCTACTTTAAGTTACATGAGTTAAATGTTAATAACATTTAAACATATTTTTACAGCAAGATCCAAACTAGTGTTTGAGAAAACAACTGGTCAGCATAGTCTAGCAGAGGTGACACAAAAATAACCATCACAGTCTTTTTTTGTAATTTATGTGTTCTAGGAATTTATACATTTTGTCTAGTTTAACTAATTTGTTGTCCTTGTTCATGCCATTATCTGCAATCTTTTCATTATCTAAAAAGATGGTAGTAATAGTCCCACTTTAATTTCTGTTCTGGTTATTTGTGTTTTCTGTCTTATAACTCAAGTTCTGTCAATTTTGCTCATTACAAAGAATCAACTTCTCTAGTTTTGTTAATGCTCTTTATTGCTTATCTAATTTTTATTTTATATATCTCTGCTCCAATATTTATTATTTCCTCCCTCCTTCCAGCTTTAGGTTTACTTTGCTATTCTTTACCTAGTTCCTAAAGGAAATTTATGATATTGATTATATTTTATTTTAATATAAAAGTTTACACCCATAAATTTCCCTCCGAGCACTTCTTTTTCTAAATCTCATCACTTTTTGGTGCATTGTGTTTTTGTTTTAATTCATCTCCAAGTATTTTTTGATTTCCCTAGTGTTATCTTTTACTCATGGGATATTTAAGAATATATGTTTTAATTTTTACGTAGTTGAAAAACTTTCAGTTTTTCTTCTGTTATTGATTTCAAGCTACATTTCATTGTTGTCAGATAAGGTATTTTGTATGTTTTCATTTTTTTTTTAATGTATCGAGACTTGTTTGTGGGTTAACATTTGTTTTACCTTAGAGAATGTTCTAAGTACTTTTGAAAAGTGCTGTTGTGGGTAAAGTGTTTACACATGTTTATTAGTTCTACATATGTTTACATATATCTAGTTGGTTTAGAGTATTGTTCAAGTCTTCTGTTTCTTGTTGGTATCTGTCAAGAAGTTTTGTGCCTTATGGACAATGATGCACTGAAGTTTCCATTATTATTGCAGAGTTATTTCTTTCTTCAATTTTATCTATTATTGTTACAGAAGCAAAGGGGGTTTCAGCTACCTGCTGCCACCAAAAACAAACTCTAGATGCATAGGCTGATGAGAAAGGAAAGATGATTTTTTTCATTCAGATATTGTATGATCTGGGAGAATGGCAGACTCTTGCTCAAAGCCCATCCCCTTCACAAAACCAAGAAAAACCCAGATGTCTTCAGCAAGACCAAAACAAAAGACAGAATCTAGAGTTCCTGTTACCATTTAAGTTCTGCCCTTTCGGCCCTGCAGGAAGCTGCTGAGCCATTGCCCTGGAAGCTTAGCTTGTTTCTGGTTGCTGTCTGGCTTCAGGCTCCCTCCTGTTTCCACATGTGGGTCCAGTGCTACAGTTAGTCATGTGGCTTCTAGGGATATAAGGTCTCTCAAACATATTGGTCAATGTGTTTGCTAGGTGGGTAAGAGACCATCCTTTCCCTCACCTGGGTTTATATTAGTTTCAGGCATGGGATGAGCCAGGTGCTTTCTCAAAATGCCCAATTAACTCCCCAAACTTCCACATGCTCTGGTTGGGTCCACCTCCTGACCAATGCCCCTCTTTCCTTAGACTAGATTAACAGGCCTCTTTGGTCTAGCACCTCCCCAGCTGCCATTATGACCTCTGTGGCACATGTGCATGCCTTCCCCTGGTCCCACTCCCACTCAGGGACTGGAAGGGGTTACCAGGGCTTTCCCCCCAATCAATTATCTTGTTAGCTTTGTGTGTGTTAAGTGCAATACTTCCTCCTGCTACCATCTTGCCCCATGGTGCATGATTGGCCTCCAGGGACAGGATGCTCTGTACTGGGGGTGAAACATTGCAAGGCATGAGCTTGGTTATCAGAGCAATACAGCCATGCCCACTGTCTCACCATGACCCCTGGCAGTTCACAATCTCTTATTTTCTCTGGGGGCCTATGCCGTTCCCTGTTCTCCACTTGCTCCCAGAAGTTCAGCCAGCCTATCAATATCATGATTGCTTTATATATTCTGAGGCACTGGTATTTAGTGTTGCAATTGCTATAATGATTTGACCAGTTTATCAGTATTTGATGCCTTGTTTGTCTTCTGCAATAGTTTGAATGAAAGTTTGTTTTATCTGATATTTGTGTAGCCACACTAGCTCTCTTTTGGTTACCATATACATGAAATTATTTTCATTCTCTCTCTTTTAATCTGTTTATGTCTGGATCTAGTGAGCATCTTGCAAACAGTGTATACAATTATATTATACCCTGTGGTTTTTATTTTATCCATTCTTTCAATCTCTGGCTTTTGACTGGAAATTTTAACCATTTACATTTAAAGTAGTTATAAAAAAGGAAGGACTTTTGCCATTTTCCTGTTTTTATATGTCTAATAACATTTTGTCCCTCATTTCCTTCATTTATGCATTCCTTTGTGTTTAGTTGATTTTTCATAGTGATGGATTTTTCTTTTCTTTACATTTCCTTTTGTTTACTTTTTAGACATCTCCTTTGTAGTTACCATTGATATTAGAATAAACATTCTAAAATTATGGTTCAAATTGATATGAGCTTTTCTTCAATCATATACAAAAACTTTGTTCCTTCACAGCTTTGTCTCTCTTTTTCTTATATTGTTGTTATTGCATATTAATATTTTATATATTGTGTGCCTAATAACATAGAGTTATAATTCTTCCTTAAAATTTATCTTTTAAATCCTATAAAAAATGTAAAGTAAAATTACAAATGAAAAATTTAATTTTACTGGATTTTCTGTTTGGTCAGATATTTATAATTACCAGGTATCTCTACTTATTAATACAGTTTTTAATGACAGTTGTCTTTTCATTTAACCCTAAAGGAATTTCTTTAACATTTATTGTGGAGTAGCAGGTCTAGTGGTTAATGGATTAATAAATTCCCTTGGTCTTTGTTTATCCAGGAATGTATTAAGTTCTCCCTCATTTTTGAAATACATATTCTCCAGACACAGATTCTTAAGGTTTTATTTTATTTTATTTTATTTTATTTTATTTTTTATTTTATTTCTTTTAGCACTTTAAAATGCCACACCATTGCTCCTGGCACCCATGGTCTGAGGAGAAATTGGTTTTTGATCATATTGTAAATCTCTTGTACTTAATAAATTCTGTCTCACTTGCTGTTTTCAAGATTTTATTGTTGTCTTTGTCTTTCAACAAACTTGATTATAATCTGTTTGGTTGGGGTCTATTTGAGTTTATCTTACTTGGATTTGTTGAGGTTTTTGATTTGCAGATTTTGTCCTCAGTCAAGGTTGACATATTTTCAGTTTATTTTCTCAAATTTCATATTTTCATATTATTTTGTCCAATTTCATTTCCATAATATGCATGTTAGTCCACTTAATGATGTCCTACAAGTTAATTATTCTCTGTTCACTTTTCTTCATTTTCCTTTGCCCTTCAATTTCAATAATTTCACCTGCTTTATCTTCAAGTTTGCTAATACTCTCTTCAGCCTGCCCAAATCAATTACAGATATCCTCTAGTAAATATTTTGCAGCAGTTATTTCAGCTACAGAATTTATTTTGACCCTGTATTATAATTTATGTATTTTTATTGATATTCTCATTTTGATATCTTGTTTTCTTAATATCAAATAGTTTTTGTTTTTATGTTTTTCTTTACCTCTTTGACTACGTTTAAACTGTTTTTTATTTTATTTTATTTATTTTTTGGTTTAAGCCACTGTTAGCTCTTTTATTAGTTGCAGCCAAGCATATTTCCAATGGATACAGTGCTCAAAATGCTCAGGGTTTTTTTTGTTTGTTTGTTTGTTTGTTTTTTGGTATATATCATTGATTATGCTATTACAGTTGTCTCATTTTTTTCTTCCCTTTTATCCCCTCTGCTCTGCATATCATCCCAACATCCCCCCACCTCCTAGTTCATGTCTATGGCTTCTACATATCAGTTATTTGGCTTCTCAAATTCCTATACTATTCTTAGCCTCCCCCTATCTGTTTTGTTTGTTTTGTTTTCTTTTTGTCAACATTTCCTACCACCATTTTCCCCAACCCCATCCATCCCCACCTCCCACCCTCAATCCATTGCCCATTTGGCTTTGTCAGTGGGTCCTTTATGCATGTTCCTTGATGACCTTCGCTTCCTTATCCCCCACTATCCCCCTCGCTCCTCCCCTCTCATTACTGTCAGTTTGTTTCTTTTTTCAATGTTGTAGAGACATATGAAAAGATACTCAACATCGCTAGCCATCAGAGACATGCAAATTAAAACCACAATGAGATACCACTTCACACCAGTCAGAATGGCCATCATAAACAAATCAACAAACATCAAGTGCTGGCAAGGATATGGAGAAAAGGGAACCCCAGTGCATTGTTGATGGCAATGCAGACTGGTGTGACCACTGTGGAAAACAGTTTGGAATTTCCTCAAAAAACTAAAAATGGAACTGCCATTTGACCCAGGAATTTCATTTCTGGCATTAAACCCTAAGAATCCCAAAGCACCAGTTCAAAAGAATATACGCACCCCAATGTTCATAGCAGCACAATTTACAATAGCCAAGAATTGGAAGCAGCCTAAGTGCCCAACAGTAAATCAGTGGATCAAAAAACTGGTACATTTACACAATGGAATACTACACAGCAGAAAGAAAGACAAAAAGAGCTACTACCCTTTGTGACAGCATGGTTGGAACTAGAGAGCATTACGCTAAGTGAAATAAGCCAGGTGGAGAAAGACAGACAGCATTTGATCTCACCTATAAATGGAACCTAATCAACAAAACAAACAAGGAAGCAAAATATAACCAGCAACATTGAAATAAGAAACGCACTGACAGTAAACTGTTGTTTAAAAGAGTTTTTTAGTAAGTGACTTCATCAAGGATAGTGTTTGTCAATTTTTTAAAATGGGACATATTTTCCTGTTTTTTGTAAGCATTATATTATTTGTTGAACAATGATGATTTGAATACTATGTTAACTATGAGAATCAGATTATTTCTTTACCCCAGGATTTACTGTATTTTTTTCAGTTTACTAATGTCTATAGTCCACTGGTTTAGTGACTTTCAAACACTTTTTTACAAAGATAGTATTCTTTTGTGTGGATTGTTACTGAAGTTTCTATTTCTTAGCTTGCATTCAGCTAGTATGTTTACCCCAACGACTAAAAGTTAAGATATAAGGAAGCAATCACTTCTACCTGTCTACAAATTGGCTCAGTGTTGGGATATTTATTCAATGCTTACTTAGCTGGGCTTGCACTGAATCTGGGGATCAGCCTGTGGTGAAAGCTCAAAGTCTTCTCAGGTTATTTCTTAATATCTAATCCCAGGCATGCACATGTATTTCTAAATTCTCCAGTATACATGGTAACTTCCACAGTCCTAATTTCCTGAAGAAACTCTAGTCAGCATTTGTTTCTGGGTCTCAGGGTTCTGTTGTGTTTCAACCATAATGTTTTACCTCAGGTCTCTAGGTCGTTAATTTAGCTTGCAGTGGCTTCAAACAATGACCACCACTTTCTGCTCTTTGTTCTGAATTAAGCGAAACAGACACAAGCATTCTAAGCACTTTAAATATATTTATTGTATGAATGAATTCCCATTGTCCTCTGTAGCATCTGTACCTCGCAAAAAGTAAAATCAAATCACATAATCAATATCTTTGTGCATAAAAATATGTATTTTCTTAGGCTTTCTAGCAAAAATCTATAGAGTAGGGAAAAGCACATAGTGAGACAAAAGGGGGAAGTAAACAACACTTTCTTCCTTTTAATGTTTTAGGGATAAAAAAAGGAAGATTTGATTTTCTTTCTCATTATAAAAGAATCCTTTCTCCACCAAAAAATGACATATACATTGCCCTGTGAATACAAAGAATAACCAAATGCACTGTTATCATTTTCAAGAGGAGATGCAAGAAATTATGTCAAGTAAAATGAGTGTTTCAATAGATTCCCCACAGGCTATCCAACAGCTGTCTAATAGCTTCTGTTCAATCATTTGATGATATGTGTCAACAATAATACATCCATGCATGATTACTCTTTCTAAATTCCTACAACAAAAATGTCACTGAATAGATGTACAAGAATGTATGCTGAATGTTTCCTGTTTAAGGATTCTTCCCCAAAATACATATGACCATGCAGATAAACAGTGTCTGCCTATATGGCATGGTGTACATGAAAGTCTCTGAACTATCATGACTCTTTCCATATAAAGTGAATGGAATACTAAAAAGGAAGTAAGACAGGTATGCTGTGCCTGGAGTAAACTGCCATTAGGATGATGATTAAATGTTATAATGAAACGCTAGGTGGAGGGCAACAAATGTTTTCCTTGGTCTATAACAAATTATTGCCCTTCCTCGAACTACTATGAAGTTTTAAAAAGGCATGTTTTCCTTCCTGTTAGTTAATCATTAATATTAAGAAAAACTTGCAGCATGGGATTCGCAATGGCACTCAGAGCTTTTACTCCTTTTATGCAAATTTAATCTCTCTCCTCTTCTATATTACTTAAGAAAAGTTCAAAGCTTATACTGGGCTTTTATTTTCAAAATGAAATATAAACCAAAAAATGAATTCAGAGATTGGATAATATCAAAATTATAAAATAAGATGGCTTATGAAGCAACGGCTTCCACCATGTTAGAAGTTCTTAAGCAGTTTACCTATCAGAGATGCTGTCAATAGTATTTCTTCCTAGAGTAGAATTCTGAACTAGATGGCAGGTACATTCTATTACTGCCATTGGTACTTAGAGAAGTCACTTGCTCTTTTTCTCCCTCTTTTCTCCACAGTTTGGGTCACTATGCTGATTATAGCTATATATATTTTATAGGCATTTATTCATGATTCATGGGCCTTTGAGGTTAATACTATCATCAAGTGTCATTGATTTTTCTTCTTAAATCCGTACTAAATGCATAAATTTAGGGTGAAGAAAGAGTGAAATGAGACTGAGTTTTCTTACTTAGGCAGTTTTTAATAACTGTTACTCAATAGCTAATACTAGATGCCCAGGATGATGAAAAATTGGGGTCATATAGAATTTGACTTGTTTGTGGGCATCAGGAGAAGATATTAAATGTGAATGAGGGGCACTGGGACTATAGATCAAGATATGTGAGTTAAAAAGTCTATTTCAGGATATTAGCCATGTGGTAATCTCAGATAATTGGGATCTTGAATATTAGCTCAGTGTTTCATTAGTAAGAAGGAAAGAGAGAAATACCTATTTAAAGCATCATGGGAGCACAGTGTTCAGTGTTGGTTCCTAAGAAGTCCGTTGATTTGCAAAGCACACCTAACTTTTCATTAAGCATGCCTGGGCTGTGGCTTCAGCTGGTGGTAAGCGCAGTTTGGAGGTGGGGTGGGGTTGACATATTTTGTTGTGAAATGGGCAAATAAAGAAGTTATGTGAAGAGATTATGCAAGAATCAAGGAGCATTAATTAATCCCAGTTAATACAGAAGTGATTTTTCAACATTCTCTACTTTGAATATTTATTGAACATTTACATATGTTTAGCAGTAAAGTAAATAATACAGTGCAACATCACAGACCTCATTTAATTGAATAAAATAATAAATAAGTTTAGCAATTTAATAAAGCCTACTGCTCATCAAATGCTTTTTTTGTACACTTGAATAATTTTTAAATATATTAATCTTTTTGGTTTGAACTAATGAAATACAAATTCCTTCATGGTAAATGTAATGTTAATTATGCTTTTCAGTAATTTAAACTTGGTGAAAATAAATGCATCTGATTTTTTTTCTTTGTGGAATTTCCTTATCTCAGTTTGTCACTTAGATTTTTGAATTGGAATCCTTCTGCTTGTCTCCATCTAAGCACAGTTTACAGCTCTGGCTCTTACACTCTGTTAACCTTCCATCTGTTTATTTTGTGTATGAACATGTGTGTGGCAATCCTAGTTATTATTCAAGAAATATGTGAGGTGGAATCATTGTTTTACTAGATTTCATACAAATCTTTAGTAGTAAGAGTACACGTGGCAGCTTCTAATTTGTGAAATTGGAAACTAGAATTATTCAACATCTACTGTATAATTAGTACCTCTGAGAATAGAAAGGAAGCAAAACCTTACATTTTTCATGTCCCTAATGGATATTAAATATTATGCTCTGATGATGCATGATATGATGTGTCCTCTCATAATGGACTTTGTTTACATCACAAGCAGATGTTTGTGTTTACTTAAATGTAATTCGGAAGGACATTCTCTGATAAAGTCCAAAATTCATTTCTCTGTCACTTTTTAATGGGATACAATATAGGCTTGCAAATATATCTCCAAAAAACCTTTTTCATGAAATCTGGTGATGTGTTTAATTTCTGTTTTCCTATCATATTTTAAAATAAAAATAATATTAAATTTGAAAATGGAAGGTAATATATTCAACTGTCCATTTAATGCTAAAATCTCCTGTTAGTGTTGTGAAAATAGGTCCATCCAAATTTATGTCAGCTCTAACGGTTAGGATGTTCTGTTTTATCTTCATTTTCTTCCAAGCTAATAAATTCCAACTACATAAGTTATTGCAATTAATCCTTACATGGCACCATCTCTACACTTTCATAATCTTGGTAGTTCTTTTAATAATCTTGGTTTGTAAATATCTTTCATGAACTTTGCTATGCTTTTATTATATAAGTGAAACAACCAAAAAAGTCACCTAATTTAATAAAATAAAGCTAAAAATTAAAAATAAATAATCTTTTAAATTTCTTTAAAAAAATAAACATTTTATTTTAGAACAATTTTAGATTTGCAGAACTACTATGAAATGTAGAGAGTCCCTATTATTCCACACCTAGAGTCCCTTATTGTTAACATCTTACATTTGTATGTATATTTGCCACAATTAATGAACAAATATTAACACTTATTGTTAACCAAAGTTTATAGTTTACTCATATATCCTTAGTGTGGGGGGCAGAATAATGATGCCCTAATCTGTATATATTCTAGTTCATTAAACCTGTGTATATATTAGGTTATATGACTAATAGGAATTAAAGTTGCAGGAGCAATTAAGACTGTTTATCAGTTGATATTAAAATAGATTCTTCTGAATTTTCTGTAATGTAATGACAAGGATTCTTTTTGTTAGTTGAAAATATGAAATCTTAATTTCTCAAGAAGCAGTCTTAAATATTTTATTTCAAAGCTTTAGATTTCCGAAGTCAAATTAATTTCAGTCTTTATTATTAGTGAATTTCTGTAAAATAAGTTTACTCGAACCACAGATAGCTATTATGTAAAATATTGTTATGTACACATACTATGAAGTGAATCACTTTTAGTGCATGTTTTTTATCATGTGCTTATCATATTTCAAACACTGGGCTGGTGCTAGAAAGAGCAAGAATGGATCTCTGCCACTGAAATCCCCATGGTGTTGTCGATGAAGCTTGGCATTTCCCCATCTTTATCCTCTAACAAGGTTTACACAAAGGATTGACTTATGGCTTGTCACTGGGTAAGTCCCTTGAGCAAGAGGAGGGCAATAGAGTTTCTGAAAGGAAAAGATAAAAGATACGAAGTGTCTTAAAGGTGTAAGAGGGAAACAGAAGAAGACAGTATACTGCAATGTGAGAACTCAATCCACTGTTTCTAAATTTGAGAACAAAAAGCAGACAAGCCATGGGAAGTTGGCAATCTCTAAAGCCTACAAAGAGCGAAGAAATAGATTCCCCCTTAGATCTTCCAGTAAAGAATACAGCCTTACCAACACCTTCTTTTTTGTTCAGTGTGACTCATTTTGGATTTTGGACTACAGAACGGCAAGAAAATAAATTCACACTGCTTTAAGTCACTAAGTTTACAGTAATTTGTTATGGCAGACATATAAAATTAATACACTTGGTTTTTCACATAATGACCTTTTTCTGTTTCAGGATACATTACATTTAGTTGTTATATCTTCCGATATTCTTTTCTTCTTTTTCTTTTTCTTTTCTCATAAAGGTCTGGACTCCCTTTTGATTTTCCCTCACAGTCTTCTCCCCAATATTTATTTGGCGTGGCTGATCCCATTTGGTGTACTATTCTTAGAGGGCATGACTATCCAAATTATTTACCCCATTGGACAACATCCACTCACCATCCCCCAGAGTCTCCAGCCAAACTGATGGGAGGGAAATAAATGATGGCAGATTCCAAGGTCTAAAAATGGTTCCACTTACACTTCAGATTCCAGCTGAGCCACATCCTTACTTATCTTCGTTCCAGGCTCTATTGACTTCTTTCATTCCCTTTTTTAGGGAATAAAACCCTGGTTCTGACTCCCCCTCTGGGGGATCTTATATCTGGCAAATTCCAGTTACCTTAGAGTGAATAACATAATCTTTGCTCTGAAGAATCTTAGAGCCCACTGTAGGAGAAAAATATAACCAGATAGTTTTAAGACATAAGTGCTAAGATTCTGACAGACTTGGGCACACTGGTTTGGTTTCTAGTGTAATTCTTGGTGGCAGCCTTGCAGGAGGTCCAGTATGCCCTTCACAAACACTGTTATGTCTCTCAGGTAATGAGCTTTTCTAGCTTGCAGACAACAAATCAAGTATGATGAGTCTACTGAATTTACTAGGCAAGTTATTTAAAATTTTTACCCATTGATGATTATATGCAATTAAAATTATCTTTTTGTCCACAAGTTTTAGTTATGAAACTTTCCAAGATATTTTGTATCTGTGAATGGGAATAAACCCAAATAATGATTTTTTGAAGACCACTGACTGGACCATAGTGATTTCCATGATCCCTAATTCCATTGCTCTTACTGCAAACAATTATCTCTATAGTGCATCTTTTTCTTTCTACTCTTATTTCAGAAGTATTTCCTAATGGTCAGTAACTGTATCTTTTAAGGGTTTATTCTAAATTTGTATCAAGTGCTATAGTCAATGAAATTGAATTTGAGTTTAAAACCTTCAAACTTATTAATGTCGGTAAGCAGAAAAAATCAATTTAACATATAGCAAAACTGTTTTTATCAAATTAATTCTTATAATGATATAAAAACTTTATATTTATCCTAATTTTTACATTCTAGAATCTGATCAATAGTAATAATGGATAATGACATATTAGGACAAAACAGTCAAAAATTTCCTAGAATAGAAAAGCTTCTTATTAAATTATTTTGAATGAATGATGTATATAAATGTTCACGTTTTAAATAAAATGTTTTAATATAATAAATATTAATTGAGCACCAATTCTAGATAAAATTATGCTGGACTCTGTGGGGAAAACAAAGATAAATAAGACCCATGTAATCCAAGGGCACAAAAAATATTGAGGTGACTAATATGTGCATGAGAAATTCTAAGGCAAATTGTGGAAAGTGCTATAATAGAACTAAAGAAAATAATGTTATCGATAACAGAAAAGAGATAAATTAATTCCAGTGTGCAACACATCCTAGCTAGTTCCCTAGAAGAGTCATTCTTTTGTCTTTGGTGACATTAACCCTTCCAATTGATTCATATTCTCTCTGCTATACCCTGTCACTGAAATATATATATGAAGAGGGATAATATATTACATCATAATAGTAGTTATATATGTGAGGCACATAAATACACACATATCTTATATATACTTACATATATGATGCAACATCACATGCACACATACATCCCTTGAGGGTGAGAGCTATAATTTTTGTAATTTTCCAGTATTTTCCATAATGCACCATGGTTGTACATGTTTGTTGAATTTAAAAATAAATAGAAAATGTAGACCAGGCATTACACAGAGGATTAAACACTATGCCACACACATCTCAAATTCATAGGCTTCGAAAACATATCTTGGGATAATCGAAACTTTCTTGTATAATGAAAGAAATACTTTTTTTGAGTTAGAAGAAAAAAATGGAGAGTTGTAAAATGAGTAGATATTAGCAAAAATGGGCCTGCTTCTTATCATGATCAACAAATATAATATACATGTCATGGTAAACAAAACAAAATAAATCAAAATTTATTTATTAAACTTTCAATGAGGGTGGCCCTGCACAGTGAGGCTCAGTTAGTTGGAGCATCATTACATAAGCAAAAGGTTCTGGGTTTGATTCCAAGTCAGGTCACATAGGTAGATTGTGAGTTCAGTCCATGGTCAAGGAGTAAATAATCCTGGGTCCAGATGTCTTTGGGAGACAACCAGTTGATGTTTCTCTCTCACGAAGAAGTTTCTCTCTCTCCCTTTCTTTCTCCCTAAATGCAATGGAAAAAAAAAAGTCCATGTAATCTTCAACAAAATATTGGCAAACAATATCCAACAATGTATTCAAAAGGTCATATACCATGGCCAAGAAGGATTCAACCCAGGGATGCACGGATGGTACAATATTCACAAATCGATAAATGTAAAACATCACATAAACAAATGGAAAGACAAAAATCACAGGATCATATCAATAGACGCTGAAACAACATCTGAGAAGGTGCTATACCCAAGTATGATAAAAAACATCAGCAAAGTGGGAGTAGAGGGAGTATACCTCAACATATAAAGGCCATACAAAAAAAAAAACCCAAAGCCAACATCATACTCAATGGACAAAACTAAAAACTTTCTCACTAAAATCAGGAATAAGACAAGGAAGGATATCCACTTTCACCACTTCTATTCAAAATAATGCTGGAAGAAAAATCTAACCACAGCAATCAGACAAGAATATGAAATAAAAGACATTTAAATGGGAAAGGAAGAAGGAAAACTGTAATTATTTGCAGATGAAATGATAGTGTACATAGAAAACTCTACAGACTAAAAAAAAACAAAAAACAAAAAACAAAAACAAAAACAGAAACTCTATAAACACCAAAAAACTACTCAACTGAAAAAATGAGTGGCAAAAACGGCAAGCGTGAAGTCAATATTCAGAAGTCAATGGTATTTTCGTACATCAACAATGAAATATCAGAATCAAAAGTCAGAAAAAAAATCCTACTTGCTATAGCAACAAGAAAAATAAAGTATGTAGGAATAAACCTAACCAAAGAGGCAAAAAGACCTGCACTCAGGAAACTAAACAGCACTAAAGAAAGAAATTAAAGAATACACAAATAAACTGAAGCATATACCATGTTCATGGATGGGAAGAATTAACATCATCAAAATGTCCATACCACCCAGAGCAATTTATAGATTCAATGCAATCCTTATTAAAATGCCAATGACATATTTCATAGATATAGAAAAAACATTTCAAAAAATTATAGGGAACAATAAATGATCCTGAAGAGTCTCATCAATTTTGAGAAAGAAAAACAAGGTGGGGGAATCACAACGCCTGATATCAAACTATGTTATAAGGCCACTGTAATCAAAACAGCTTGGCATTGGCATAAGAACAGGCACATGGATCAATGGAACAGAATAGAGAGCCCAGAAATAAACCCTTGCACCTATGGTCAATTAATATTTGACAAAGGGGGCAGAAGCAAAAATGGAGTAAAAATAGCCTCTTCAAAAAAAGGTGTTGGAGGGTCTGGACAGCTACATACAAAAAAGATGAAATTTGACAACCAACTTACACCACACACAAAAATGTGGTGGTGTAATCAAGATGGATAAAGGACTTAAAAAAAAAGTTACAACACCATAAAAGTCCTAGAGAACAAAGGCAGGAAAATCTCAGATATTCCACACACCAATATTTTCACTGATGTGTCCCCTAGAGCAAGGGATATAAAGGAAAGAATAAACAAATGGGACTTCATCAAAATAAGAAGCTTCAGTATGGCTAAAGAAAATACCAGCAAAATGAAAAGGGAACCAAGTGTATTGGAAAATATATTCACCAATGATATCTTGGACAAGGGCTTGATCTCCAAATTATATAAAGAACTGACACAACTACACTGCAGGAAGACAAATAATCCAATTAAAAAATGGACAAAGGACCTGAACAGATACTTCTCCAAGAAGGATGTACGCAGGGCCCAGAGACACATGAAAGGATGCTCAGCATCACTAGCCATCAGAGAGATGCAAATTAAAGCCACAATAAGATACCACTTCACACCAGTCAGAATGGCTATCATGAACAAATCAACAAACAATGAGTGCTGGTAAGGATGTGGAGAAAGGGGACCCCAAGTACACTGTTGCTGGGAATGCAGACTGGTGCAATCACTGTGGAAAACTCTTTGGAATTTCCTCAAAAATGTGAAAATGGAACTGCCTCTTGACCCAGTAATTCCACTGCTGGGATTATACCCTAAGAATCCCAAAACACCAATCCAAAAGAATATATGCTCCCCAATGTTCATAGCAGTGTTATTTACAACAGTCAAGTGCTGGAAACAGCCTAAGTGCCCATCAGTAAATCAGTGGATCAAAAAACTGGTACATTTACACAATGGAATTCTATACAGCAGAGAGAAAGAATGAACTCCTACCATTTGAGACAGCATGGATGGACCTGAAGAGTATTATGCTAAGTGAAATAAACCAGTTGGTGGAAAACAAAAACTGTATAAGATAATGAACAAAATAAACTAACAAACAAATTAGAACCACAGTCATGGAAACAGGCAACAGACTGACAGTGACCAGAGGGGCTAGGGGAGGGGAATAATGCAGGAAAGAAGGAGAAGGGTCATGTCAAGAACATGTATAAAGGACACATGGGCAAAGACAAAGGGTGATGCAGGATTGAATGTAGAAGGTGGAGGTGGGCAAGGCAGGGGAGAGTAATGGCGGAGAATGGGAGACAAGTGTAATTCAACAACAAAAAAAATTTTAAAAAATTTATCCTTGGGTGAAGATTAAAAAAAGATTCAGTGAGGTGGAAATGTC